>JAIZAY010001029.1:0-23037 GCA_029531755.1 Holothuria leucospilota | reverse complement strand
AATTTTAAAACCTAAATCCCAGGGGACTCAGTGTTCTTAATATTTTAAGTTCCGACACACGGAACTTTGAAGACGTTGGGGGATGAAAAGAGGGGGAACATACATGTCACCTCCCCAATGGTTACGCCTGAGGCAGGCATCTTTCCGAGGGACCTTTGGTCTCAGACAAAATTTTAACTCAAACACAAATTTCAAAACCCCTTTTGGGCGTTAAAAGCGAGTTTAACTTGTAAAATCCATCTCCAATTTGGGGTCCTTTCAACGGACCAAAACCCGTACGCGCGAATCATGGTGGTTGTGTCTAACACCCCTTTGATTTTAAAGAAATGCAACTTTCTGCAACCCTTGTTTAAATGGGTAATTTAATATTACGGCCAATTTCCTCCATTGACAACCTAAAGGCTTTTGCTTAGTAACGCAAAATCCCTAAGGGGAAATGGAGAGGAGGGGCCAAAGTCACGTGTGGGTCCTTATTACGCCTTCCATTCCAACGAAGGGTCAAACGGCCTAAACATCCCTAATAGCCACAATTTCTTATATTAATTCCATGAACGCAACGCGTGGAACCATAACTATATGCTGGGAAAGGGAATCATTCCCAATAAGTTTTGAAGCCCATGGAGGGTCACGTGATGTAGGTTAGCTTACTAAGCCGCCACCGCCGTAGAAACGCGAACCTAGGAAATGAAAAAGCTTAGGCAATGATGTACATGCTAACGCCCGTAGTCGGCCTTAGCGTCTCTTCAGCCTCTTGGACGCTATTCCGGCTACCCCGCGTTAGCATGCACACCATTGGCCGAGGTTAAAGTTGCCTTTGCAACTTCCTGAAAGGCATACATCACAATAGCCGTATAACCCTACAGAACACCAAACGCTTATCGTGTAGGGAAACTTTGAGGCACATCATTTGGCAAAATGCACGCGTGATGTGCGCGCTGTTACTTTCCTTTCGTGCGCCTTTTTTGTCAAGAGGGCGCGTTTGACGCGTTGTACAGATTATCTGTGCACAGGTATGGACATCAGTTAAAAAGCGCGCCTACTCTGTGTACTGTTCAGTGACGGTGTTATCGCGAATGTTACGCAGTCATCGCGTCTCGACGCACCATACGAAATGCGGTCACAACGCGCTTCCTTCAAAAGGCAGGGCCACTCCTTAAAAAAAAAGGAAAGTTTGTAAAAAAAAACAATCTTTTGATCACACAATTATGAATCATAGTGTAAGATGTCCTACAAGTAAATTTCAACAAAAACACTAGGACGTAATGAGTAACAAAGGATTGCTTTAGCGTGCACATCAATGATTCCCCGGGGGGTTAAAATTTTATTGATGGGGGGGGGGAGGCAAACCTCAATCCGTATTCAGGGGTTCAAAACCCTACCGCATTGAATGGTCCTCCGAATAGTTATTAGCCTCAACAGGAGTATCATAACGAGGGGGCCCAAAATTGATTTGGGGGGTGGGGCTTAACGAACCCCGGGTAAAACAAAAATTTTTGCGCGCTCCCCGCTCCAAAATTTTGACAAAAAAGCGCATGGGATACCCGCATGCCAATTCAACAAAATTTTCCCCTTATAGTTTCCATATTGGGTTTTTAATTTAATTTCTTACAAAAAATGCCCGGGGAATATCAGGGTGTGAAATTGCATAGATGGGTTTACGAAAACCCATTGTAAAAACGCAGTTTGCTTTATATTGTATACGCCAAAATCTTTCCGGGTATAGACCTTTATGCATATTTCCAAAGGAAAAGTCGCCCTCCTTTGGGGGAAGATGGGGGAAAAAGCGCGTATCATTGCAAGTTACACAAAAATGCAGAAGCTGATTTGTAAACCTCGTATACGCGTTAAGTCACTACACTGGGCGGATTCCCGCCGTTCGTGCACGTGTGCTTCGTTGTTTTCACCCAAATGACTCATGGATTCAATGCAAAAAGGTCTATAATTTTGCACCTACGTCACTTTTCTCTTTTTTTCCCACCCAAAGCGTAATTGTCAAAAATTTTACAAAGGTGCTTCGTGGCGCGATCTTTAACCCACTACTATGGCATTTCCCCTCTAGTAGCCAATTGAAGCGCGCTGACGTCACGTGCAAAACTCCACGACTATAAAACGGGAGGACGCACGTCATGGGGAATCAGAGAAATCCTAACTTTGCTGGAAAAATCTTAAATGCAAAGACGCGCGTTAAACCGTGCACTCTGGAGGGTCACGTGCCGCGGGAATGTGTTGTATGGGAGCTTAATATTTTTTTCACCCAATTCTGCGTATGCACGGGGTTGTTTTTTCCCTTTGGGGTCGGGGACGTTGTGGAGTTATTGCAAAAGAATCGGTCGAAACCCGACGGGAGAACTAGGGGCAATATTTTTGGGTTTTACAAAAACGTTCTCTCTGCTAAATTCCGACTTTACTTCCTAAACATTGAAAGTACCGGCCCAACTTTTTTCACAAAACTGCAAACATACGCAAAATTGTTTGTCTCCTATGACCTCTAACGGTTTCTTACGGTACATCCCATGAGAAGGCCGGGGCCCCCCTTCCCCCCCCCAAAAAGGTCTATGACCGGCGAAAATTTTCCTTATTTTACAAAATTAAAAAGCCCATAAAAAACTTTTGTAACGGTCTATGGACACAGATACAATCAGGCCCCCAGCTTTTAATGTTGTTTACGGTTTGAGGGCATGTTTTTCATCTTCAAAAAAGATGAAAACTGTTTTTCTTATCAAACGTTGCGTATAGTACGGGGGAAGCTTGGGGCGCCCCTATGAAACTGGATGGAAATTATTTTTTTAAAAAAACTGAGTAACTGGTTAGTATTGTGGAAAAATTTCTGAAATTTTCAAGAGGATTTTTTCTGTTTGAGGAAATTTTTTTCGATGTGTTCCCTTGTATATTTTTTCCCCGGGGAAGTAAAAAAAAAATTTTTTGCCGGTTTTTTTTATTGCTTTGAAATTTCCAAAGTCTGACTGAGTGACCATTTCCTCTAATTAGGGGTATGCAAGTGCTCAAACCCCCTGGGTTTGTTTTCATTCTGAAACCGAAAAAATGGCCATTTTTATAATAAACCCAATGATAATAATTTGTTTTCATTTTCTTTAGCCCAGGGGCCTAGGCCAGTTCTCAGTACACTTGTTTCCAATACTAGTCCAACTGCGGACCATTTTTTTATGCTGGTTTATCCCAAAACCCCCCAAAAATCTGCATAGGCTAATGCCTACCCCTCGAAAAAGGCCTAAAATATAAAACTACACCAATGTACCCACAGCCTTTGTTGCTTAACAAATTTTTCTTATTAAATTCAGGGCCGAATCCCGGGTCATTATGATTGAAAAGGGCCCAAAAAACTCTCGAAGTATCATAATAAAGCATCGCGAGACAAATTTGCCGCTAGTGTAACTTTAAAAATTGATTTTTGGGGCCCTGGCAGTACCGGTCTCCCCGCTGAGCTGGGTTAGTTTCCATAAACCCCACTTAAACAAAAGCTTCCTTCAGGAGAATATACTATCGGTTACGCACCGTTCTGTGGGGGTTTTAAAAATAAAACTTGAACCCTACAATGACGTTGGAAAGTTTTCCCCGCAATGCAATAAAGGGGAAAGGGGCAAAGGGTTAGTGTAACACGCTTACAGTCCCCAGCGCGGGTGTTGCATGCTGAGCACGCAGACTAAAAACTTTCCGTTGTCATGGTACACTTTACCTTTGTGACCTACCCAATACCGAATTTCCCAACTCTTCTATTAATTCCCGCGGGACTCCCCCAGTGCGCTGCATTTTGTTACTGTGGGACGCGCCTTCCAGCTAAAACTTAGGATTTTTTCTGGCGAGTAACCGACAACTGAAACCGCCTGGAGGTCACGTGATGTATTTAGCTTACCAAGTCGATTCCATTGCCCTTAAAAACCCCAGCTACAAGTGAAAATAATGTAACGCAGAACATTAGCGGCTCGCCATAGGGGCACGGGGGGGGGGTTGGGGCCCGGCCCCCCCCCAAAGTTTTTCAAACATGGGCTTCAATTTTCAAAATAAAAATAAAAAAAAAAATATGCAATTCGAGATGGTTAGCCCTCCCCTTTTTTTGATGGGGTTAAAAATTTAAAAGGGTGAAAAACTTTCCAATGCAATTTCGAAGGTTTAAAATTTAATTAATGCTTTTAAAAACGCCATTTTTTCGGCCACTTCCGCCGGTTTTCTCATTGCGTGTTTCTACTACCGTAATAACTTCACCTCAAATGGACCTGCCTTATGCGGCTAAGGGAAACAAAACAAGCCCTTTTTTTTTAAATTACCGTGTTTTTTTGGGTTTAAATATACAATTTTGGTGTATTTGAGAGCATTGGACCCTTGGGCCCGGGTTTTTTTTTGGATAAACAATACAAAGAATTTTTTAAAACCAAATTTGGCCCCTAGTTGGCCCTTTCAAAAATTCAGAAAAAAACTTGCCCACCTGAAAAAAAAATTTTTGTACGAATCCCCAGATTTAATAAAATATTAAGCTAAAAAAATTGGGAATTGCTCGGGTGAGGTTAACGGTCTTTCATTACCCGACCCGAAAATTGTTTTCTATTTTGGGTCCCCCCAAAACCAAACTTGCCTGACTACCCCCTTTCTTTGGGCTTACTAGGGAAACTGCCATATAGGGGGGTTAAAGTGGCCTCCGAACCCTTGAACATTGTTCCTTCCAAAAAAAATAGGGGTGCGGGGTTAATTTTAAAAACCTTTTTGTTCATACCTAGTCTTTGGGAAACCGAAGCACACTGAAAAGGGGGAACCCCCCAAACTTTTTTAAAACCCTTCTTGGGGTTAAAAACCCCTTTTTTAGGGCGCTGTACCGCTTTCCGATTTCCCCCAAAGGAGGCGACTTTCCCTTTTGGAAAAAGAAAAGGCTTTGGGAACTGACTGTCTAAAAAACGAATTTCCGGCTTCAAGGCTTTTTGAACCCGAAGCAAAAAGAAAGGGAAAAAACCCCCCTTGCAAATTTTGCTCTTAGAGGAGTTTTGGGCCGTTAATGGGGGTTTGGTTTTTTAAAAAAAAAGGGGGGGGTTTAACCGAAGTTTTTTCCTATCTATTTTTTTTTGGGCTAAAAAAACCCCAAAAAAAACTTTTGGTTTTAAAAAGGGGGGCCCCCACCTGGTTAAGGGGTGCGTTAAAATAACCACCCCCAAAAACCGTATGGCTTTTAAACAAAATTAAAGATTTTCCCCTTAAAATGGCTTGCGGGGAAAAAACGGGGGAAATGTTTTGCTTTAGTAGGGAAACAAACGGCTGTTTTCCCTTAAAAATTTTAAAATTAAAGCTTTTGAATAAAAGGACCTTTCTGTGCATAACAAAACGATTAAAAATTTGCCCCCTTTGGGTGTAATTAAAAAAGGCAGAAATTCTTCATTTAAGTTAAAATTTTAAGCCGTTTAACTAGCCTTAACAAACCCAAAAAGGCCCTTCCAGTTACAAAGGGGTCAATATTTAATAAAAAAAAAAAAATTGCGGGGTTTTTAAGGAACCCTTGAAAAGGCCCAGCACCCTTTAAACGGGTTTTTTTCCCCGGGGTTTTTTAAACGCAATTCCTTGGGGGGGTTTTAAATTTCCCCCCCTTTTTCGCCCTGGAAAGACATTTTTTGGTAAAGGGTTGACTAGTGGCCTAGCTATTTTATAAGGGATGAGACGTCGTTCTGCAGTTAGGGGAATTCCCCTCCCCCTGTAAAAAATTCGTTCGGACGGTACTGAATTCAAATACTAGTGCTTATCATTTCATCGTTCTCAAGTGTCCTTCATGCTCGAATTTTTGTTAGTTTATGAAACTCAGAAAACCGTAACATTTATGGTTTCTTGGCAAAGCTGAACATTTTGTGGCACAATTAAAGAAACAATAAAATAATTTCAAGTGGGATCTCATTTATACAAATGGATCAAGCCGATTTGCCCATTTCACCTGCTCTGAATCCACCCCTAGGGTAGTACGGTATAGTCGGTTGATATGGTTGTATTTATTTTTAAAGTAGTCTCTCATGACTAACTGCCTGAAATGGTTTGTGCAAGCTTTTGGAATACATGGGGCATGCGTGTAATACATATAATAACCATACTCCATAGGCGTAGTAGGCAGGGGGCTGCAGCTCCCCCAACAAAATATTTTTTGTGAAAATTTCGGGCAATATTCTGAGAACTTTTCAGCGACTTACTGAGGAAAAATAATGTGAAATGTAGCCTTAACGGAAGTCGATACTATCAAAAAAAACTTCCTTTGTATAGTAAGACCTAGTTCTGATTTGATTGCACAGTACCTATATATTCGGTATTAATTCACCAGGTGGTTTTTATGGTTAACACTTATACATTGTGATTATCAGTGGTGTATTTGAGGAGCCATTGGCCATGCCCCTCACTGACGCCGATTTTTTTTTTTTTGTACCTAAACTAAACAACAAAATTTTCTTCAAGGTATCCAATGTGGCACCAGATTGCATGTATGGACCCTAATTTTTCAAAAAATTTCAAAGGGGAGGGGGAGAAATCTTGGCCTACACCACTGATTATAGCAGCATTTTTTGTAACGAATCCCCCAGATTATAACTAACCAATAATATTGAATAGCTAGTACGTGGCAAATTATTGTATGTAATTGGCATGCGGTGTGATAACGATGCTGTCTATATGATATGTGTACATTAACATTTTGGACGCGAACGCGCGGAGCGCGCGAAATTTTTGTTTCTATTTTGTTCCGCGAAAATCGTACAGAAGGCCGCCCCACCAGCAAGCCACCCCAAAACAGACTTGGGGGGCCCCATACGCCTATGCATACTCTCTGTTGGGAATGCTATAATTACTATCCGAGCAGGTCTGAGGACCAATTAATGAATTGCTGGGAAAGGCGGTTGGATCCTTTCCGGAACCTCCCTGAATACTGACTTGAGTTTGTGCTACCCCCCCGTGCCCAGGCCCCTCCATAAACAAAATTTTCTTAAAGCCCAGCCCATGGAGTTAAGCGCAGGAAGGGAAAGAGAATCATTGAATGCTATAACCTAAAGCCAATCCTGATTGTTAACTCATTACTTCTCTAGTGCTTTGGTGATTGTAATTCACTGACGTGTTGTGTAGGGAGACATCAATTAAACACTAGTTGATTCATGGAATTTTGTATCAAAATATTGGTTCGTTCTTTTTAACCCCTCTTTTAACTTTCCGTTTGTTTTTAATAAGAGTGGGTCCTATAGGCCTCTTTGACAGGAGAGCGGCGGTGTGACCGACTAACACAGCCCAAGGGCGATTTCCGTATTAGTGCGTCGAGACCGATGGACTGTGATTTGCGTAACATTCGCGATAGCACCGTCCACTGGAAGCAGTACCAGAGTAAGGCGTCGCTTGTTTACTGACTTGTCCATAGAAGACACAAGGTGGAACAGATAATCTGTACAACGCGTCAACGCGGTCATCTTGACAAAAAGGCGCAGCGAGGATCGCTAAAAAGGAAAGTAACACTGCTCGCAACATGAACCGGACCTCTTTGCATTTTGGGCCAATGATGTGCCCGTCAGGCAGCTTCCCTACAAACGATGAGCGTTTTGGTGTTTCCTGTATGTTATACGGATATTGGTGATGTAAATGCCTTTTCGAGTAAGTTGCTAAGGGCAGACTTTACCTTGCCGTCGAGCGAATGGTTTGGCATGCTAACAGCGTGACATAAGCCTTTAATTTAGCGCCGAAGGATATCTGAATATGGGGGGGAGGACGCTAAGTAATCCGACTACGGGTCAATGCGTTAGCATGGGTACATCATTGCCTAATCGTTTTCAACTTCTGAGGTTCGCGTTTCCTTCTACGGGTGCGTAGTGGGGCGGCTTAAGTAAGCTAACCTACATCACGTGACCCTCCATGATGGCTTCAAAACATTATTGTGGAATGATTCTTCCTAGCATATAGAGCTTATGCACGTTACGTCAGCGCGTTTCGCTGGATGGAACTGATCATGCGTAGTAGGTGTGTTACCGATACGCGGGCTCGATAGCACCTTAGTAACAATTGTTGCACAATGTACGCCTGGATGGAAAAATAGAGAAACGCGCGACACAGTGACGTCGGTGCATAACCTCTATACCCAGAATATAATACTTGACGTGCACTTTTGCCAGAAAAGGAACGCGCTAGTAGTTGCTTTCATTTTGTGAGTGCGTGAGAGATTAAAGGCCGATATAAAGTTCGTAGCCCAATTTGAGCCACCATATAAATTGACCTATAACAGTCAGGGCGATGCCAGGTTTTTACTAAAAGGGGGGGGGGGGTGCGATATAGTTACTATCTTAAGCGTAGCGTACAACCCATGATTTGGCGCGAAGCCGTACAGGAGAATTTTTGGTCCAGAGACACCCCAGATTGCAGGAAATGGATTTCCACGCGTTTCCTAGCTCTTTGATCCGTATAAAAACAAGCTTTCATTGAAATTCCCTGTGTCAGAAATTTTTGATAATGTCCTGTCCAGAAAAGTTTTTCCTACTGTGAAGATGCATGCTTAACAGCCCGATAACGATCTTTTGGGTGTCAGCGAGTTCGGAGTCATCAGTCATTTTTGTGCTCTCTTTAGCACGCCACTGACATCACTCAAAGTTTCTCGCTTGTGCTCAATTAAGAAAACTTGGTTTCTCTTTTTGAAATCTTCTGGAAAGTATTTTGGTAGGGGCCTTTAAAATTTAAACTGGTAGGCTTTAATCGCATGCATGGGAGTTTTGTTGTTCTCGTTTCTAAGCGAGCGCGACCATCGTGGCGCTGCGCCAGGGGGGTGCCAGGGATTTGCCCGAGTGGGGGGGGGAGACTCCCTGACGGCTGGCCCCGCACCTAATCCCCGACAGCCATGACTGTCGTCGAGGTGGTGAGGAAGGATTTGGAATAAAAGTTGTGTATTAGAATATGACATTGCGGGGGCATATATTTCATAATATTTGTAGTATACCAGAGATTTTATTTCGCCTGATTTATCGTTTTTTCTAGAATCTAAACTGTGAAATTCAAAACGCGCGAAATTTTTGGATAGGCCTACCAGAAAAGAATCTGTACTTTTGAAGCATATCTATATGGTGGTCAATTGTCAAGGCAGTTGGGCCATATCGGGCATAAACCTACGCTCAACTTCTCTCCTCGATTCCACTACAGCAGTACCGACACGACGACACAAGTGCACATTAACTAGGTTTAGCAAAATAGATGAAATGCCCGACCACGTACATAAATCCATGTAGTTTCTACTTATATTAAGTTAATTTGAAAAGGTGACAGGGGTTTGTACTAATTATCTATTAGTAACGGAACTGAGGAAGAGTGGGCTAATGTGGACCAAAAAATTTTGGATTTATCGCAGAAATGACCCTTTTAAAAGCCAAAAAATAAGTAAAGCGGACGCATGTCGATATAGCGAGCAAGCATTTTCCCCAGCAGGGCCGGATCATGCAGTGACCCGAAGTTCCGACAGTCCCTATGTCGAAGGGCTGGTAAGGAGGGGATATGAAGGAGCCTCAGTATTCCATGTCATTGCAGGGCATATTTTGCATAATATCACTGAATACTTCATGAGCCGAGTTGCGCACTGATAGTGTGCTTTTGAATCTGAAACGTAAAATTGCAAAGCGCGCGAAATTTGTTTTTTTTTTTTGAACAAAATATATGTAATCATTAAGAACAAGAAAGAAAAAAGAAAAACTGTAGGGTTGTAGACCATATCAGGGATAACATACATTTTATCGAAACCACCTGGGCTACCCTATGGAATACCCACTTTTCTCCTTGAGTCGCTCACCAACTGACCGTACCGCATGACACACACAAGACAACAGCAAGTAGACTTAGCATATGGGATGGAATTAACGACCTCTGCATAAACTGCGTACTCTACCTAAACTGCGTACTCTACCTACATGTTACTTGTTACGTTTGACAGGTCTTGTGCTAACTAGCAATGTAGAATGGAAGTACTGAAGAAACTGGAGTGACTCTACCGCGCGCAGAACGCCGAAAATTTTGGGTTCTTTTAAGGGAAATTGTCCGCTTGAGCAGTGGCGCCACCAGGATTTGGTGATGGGGGGGGGGGGCACCACAGAGACTCAATTCCACCTCAGTTTTTCCCCAGGTCTGCAAGATTTACCTATTTATGGGTACCTGCGATAGTAATCAGCAGGATAATCTTCTTTGTCACTTCATAAAGGTGCTGACCTGGTGCGGTGGTTCTAAGGGGAGGGGGTTCCCCCTCCCCTTTGAGAAATTTTGTTAATTTAAGGTTGCTTAGAGAATGCCAAAAATGGTGGCTATTCTTTGGGATATTTTTTTGTGAATGATCATATATGGCTGGAAAATATCCATAATTTAAATGAATCTTAATTTTGGTTAAGCAAAGAGGAGAGTATGGTGGTGAAGAGGAGAGTATGCGGTCCCTGCGATAGTATAAACAGCATTGATAATCTTTCCTTTGTCACGCCATACAGGTGCTGACCTGGGTGAGGGGTCTAATGGAGTGGGTGCCCCTCCCCTTTGAGAAAATTTTGTTATTTAAAGGTTGTCTTAGATGCCTCAATGGTGCTATATTTGGGATACGTTTGGAACTGATCATATATGGCTGAATATCCAAACTTAGTGAATTCTAATTTTTGGCAAGGGTGAAAGAGGAGAGTAAAATGTTGTCCAACAGAAGGGTATGGTTTGTCGCAAACCTGAAGTCCCATTTTGCTACTTTATTAATGCTTCTTTTCGGGGAAAGGTTTTAACTTAAAAATACGTTCGTTGATTCACGGAAACATTCTTTGACTGTACGAAAATTTTCTTGCTTCATTGTGCATTATGCAGGTTAATTTCTAATGGCTGGCGGCAGCGTATAGGGCCTCCTGGAAGCTCTGTATTAAGTATATAAAATGGGGGCACTGACATGAGCTTTTTTTTTTTTTGTATTACCTGACATCCAAATGGGAACTATAAGTATGTACCGCGCACTTTGGCAACTGTCTTGTGTTTACTAAGTTTGAACGAAACCAAGAGACCACCTTCTATGCATAGCGAAAGGGGTGTAGACTAAAATTGCTTTCAAATGCTTTTTTCGTATAAGTTTATTAACAATTGCCTCTATAGGCCTACCGGTAATGGCTGCATTTGAAAAAATTAACCGAAGGCAAATACTATTTTCAACCTTCCAGATCAATGCTACAATTAGACTGAAAGATCCCATAGCCAACAGGCACAGAGGTAGGTAGATGTACTTATGTTCTCGGGGGGGACACGGGAAAAAATGTGTCAGAATAGTTGCATGTATTATAACGCTGAATAATGGCCATAAGATGGGGTGCTAACCCGTGACGAATGCGCGCGAAGGGCAGGGGGGGGAGCCGAAACTTTTCATTAAATAAGATTACAATACAAAACTGCATTCATGATCCTCTCATCGAAACACTTTCAATTCCTCAACAACCTATATGCCAATCACACAGCCATCTTTTACTGAGAATTCGTAACAGTCCTTCAAATTTTGTTACTGTCTTCTACGGGAGTTGCTACCGGAAAATTATTGACAATAAGATACCACTGAGGTACGGTTTGGAACGCGCGAAGAATTTTTGATAGTTTGCGAAAGATTTGGGATAGATTATGATGTTTGAGAACCTTTGGATTGAAAATGACAACCACATATCCATCACTCGGCCGAAAACACACCTAACCTACCCCCTAAGGAAATCACATAGCTCACGCCTCTGAGATCATTTTAAAATTTTCAACAATTTTTTCTGAATCGATTGGGTGGCACGCGCCCCCATGTGCCCCCGTGCCGGCGCAAACTCGGCTGCTGGAGAGCAAAACATGTAACCGTCTTAGCGTCTTGGCGACTTTGTGGCCGTTGGACTACGCACACTTTAACGGTATCGACTACGACTCCCCGATATGTAAAAAAAAAACTGTAAAACTTCCCCGACGGGGGGCCATGGCCCCCCTGATCCCCGACCTGGCGCCATCATGCGCGGCGTGATCAAAAAAAATTGACCCTTCTCAAGACCTTAAAATCATACTTAGGCCATCCTTCATGTTTCGATTCATGCTTTTGTAATGTTTGTCATTTCATGAAACATAGGGCTTTTTTTATACCTCCCTTGCTTACATACAACCATGTCGTCTAGAGGCACGACGAAATATTGCTAAAATACTGCCTACAGTCCGTTTTCTGGAAAAAAAACTTCCCATGTGCAAGAAACTCAGCAAACACCCACTCTTTGCATGGAATAATTTTAAACGTGATCTTGGTCATAACGTAACTCTTGGTTAAATAAAGGAATTATCTTGTGTAACAAATTAAAGGGATTCAGTACGATATAAGCGAATTTTGGATTATGATACCTTTCCAGAACAATGGGTACTTCTAAGATGTATGTTCCAACTAATCTCCCTGAACGTCTTTACTGCCAACGGATGTCCAAAGTAATGAGTAGCTTCTCGATTCTGATTAAGTGATTCCAATTCAACGACAACCACTTTCAGTCACACAATATTTTTGAATTTTTTAGCGAGAGTACAAGCGAAAGCGGAGTCGCGTTTCCCTTGTTTAAAACAGAGTTAGGCACTACTGGATGCGATTTCATTGCATATGGGAACCAAGATTAAGCTGGACTCCTCTTATTGAAGGCTCACTGACTCTATAAGAGGATTTTGAATGGAGAGAATAGAATCGAAAATATACCGTCCTAATTGCATTGTTGTAACTGAAATAACCTTCAAACACACCGGGAAAATAAACAATATATTTATACAAATGAAAAAAAATCCTCGAAATCAAGGAGGGTTTTAAGGTTTTAAACCCCCTTTTGATTTTCGAGGTTTTTTTTTCATTTTGTATAATATAGTTGTTTATTTTCGGTGGTGTTTGAAGGTTATTTTCAGTTACAACAAATTGCAAAAAAAATTTAGAACAGCGAATTTTTCGATTTCTCTCCATTTCAATCCTTATAGAGTCAGTGGTCCCTTCAGAGGAGGTCCCACTCTAATCTTGGTTCCCATATGCAATGACTCGCGTCCAGTAGTGCCTAACTCTGTTTTACACAATGGGAACGCGACTCCAGCTTTTCGCTTGTACTCTCGCTAAAAATTCAAATATTAGTGTTGACTGAATGGTTGTCGTTGAATTGGATCACTTAATCCGAAATCGAGAAGGCTAATCATACTTTGGACATCCGTGGGATGTAAAGACGTTCAGGGAGAATTAGTGGAACATACTCTTAAGAAGTTACCATTGTTCTGGAAGGTATCATATCAAAATTTGCTTTATCGGTACTGAATCCCTTTCATTTTGTTACACAGATATATTTCCTTTTTAACCAAGAGTACGTTATGACCAAATCACGTTTAAACATTTTCATGCAAAGAGTGGGTGTTTGCCTGGGATTTCTCACATGGGAGAGTGCCAGTGACCTTTAGGCAGTATTTTAGCATATTTTCCGTCGTGCCTCTAGACGACATGGTTTGTATGTACGCAAGGCTGGTATAAAAAAGCCTTAATGTTTCCAGGGAAATGAAACATACAACAATGAAACATGAAGATGGCCTAAGTATAAGATTGTAAGGTCTGAGAGGTCCAATTTTTTTTGGTTCACGCCGCGCAGGTGATGGCGCCAGGTAGGGGACGGGGGGCCATGGCCCCCCGTCGGGAAGTTTTACATTTTTTTTTTTACAGTCGGGAGTCTTAGTCGTACGTTAAGTGTGTAGTCCAACGCCACAAGTCGCCAGACGCTAAGAGGTTTTTACCTGTTTTTTGCTCTCAAGAGCAGGGCGCCGGGGGGGGGGGGGCACGGGGGGCATGGGGGCGCGTGCCACCCAATCGATTTCAGAAAAAAATTTTTGAAATTTTAAATGATCTCAAGAGGCGTTTTAGCTATTGATTTCGTGGGGTAGGGTAGGTGTGTTTTCAGCCGAGTGCTTGATCTTTGGTTTATCTTTTCAATCACAAATGGTTTCTCAAACTATCATAATTATCCCAAATCTTTCGCAAACTATCAAATTTCTTCGCGCGTTCCAACCTTACCTCAGTGTGTATCCTTATTGTCAATAATTTCCGGTAGCACCTCCCGTAGAAGTCACAGTCACAAAGTTGAAGGCTGTTTTACGAATTCTCAGTAAAGATTGGCTTTGTGATTGCATATAGTTTGTTGAGGAATTGAAAGTGTTTCGATGTCGAGGATCTGAATGCAAGGTTTTGTCATTTGTAATCTTTATTTAATGAAAAGTTTCGGCGCGCTTCGCTGCGCATTCGTCCGGTTTTTTGGCATCCCATCTTATGGCCATTATTCAGGTTATAATACCATGCAACTATTCTGATCACACTTTTCCGAGAACATAAGTACATCTCCTACCTCTGTTGCCTGTTGGCCTATGGGATCTTTCAGTCTAATTTGTTAGCTGAATCTGGAAGGTTGAAAGTACGTTATTTGGCCTTCGTTAATTTTTCAAATGCAGCCATTACCGTAGGCCTATAGATTGGCAATTGTTAATACACTTCTACGAAAAAGCGATTTGAAATGCACTTTTATCCTACACCGCTTTTGCTATGCCTAGAAGGTGTTCGTCTGGTTTTTCGTTCAAACTTAGTAAACACAAGAAGTTTTGCAAAAGTGTGCGGTATCATACACATATAGTACATTTGGCTTCAGGTATTAAGCATCATGGTCATGCCCGCATTTTATATAATTAATACAGAGCTCCATTAGGCCCTATACCGCTGCCTGCCGCCTTAGAATCCCTTCATAATGCACAATGAAGCAAAGCAAAATTTTCGTAACAGTCCAAGAATGTTTCCGTGGGACTCACGAACGGTTTTTTAAGTAAACCTTTCCCCGAATAGAAGGCATTAATTAAAGTAGCAAAAGTGTGGACTTCATCAGGTTTGCTGACAACATACCCTTCTGTTGGACAACATACTCTCCTCTTTCACCGTGCCAAAATTAGAATTCACTATGTTTGTGGATATTTTCCAGCCATATAGGATGCATTTCCAACGTATCCCAATATAGCACCATTTGCATCTAAGCAACCTTAATTAACAAAATTTTCTCAAAGGGGAGGGGCCCCCTCCCCTTAGACCCTCAACCCAGGTCAGCACCTTTATGGCGTGACAAAGGAAAGATTATCACTGCTGTATACTTCGCAGGGACGCATACTGCTCCTCTTTCACCTAACCATACTCTCCTCTTTTGCTTAACAAATAAGATTCATTTAAATGATGGATATTTTCCAGCCATATATGAGCATTCAAAAAAGATCCCAAAGTATAGCACCATTTTGGCATCTAAGCAACCTTAAATTAACACAATTTTCTCAAAGGGAGGGGGAACCCCTCCCCTTAGTACCCCTCACCCAGTCAGGCAACTTTATGACGTGACAGGAAAGATTATGCACTGCTGTATCTATCGCAGGTACCCATAAATAGGTACAATTTATGCAGACCTGGGGGAAAACTGAGGTGGCATTTGGACGTCATCTGTGGTGCCCCCCCACCCCGTCAACCAAATCCTGGTGGCCCACTGCTCAAGCGTAACAATTTTCCCTAAAAGAACCCAAAATTTTCGGCGTTCTGCGCGCGGTATAGTCACTCCAGTTTCTTCAGTACTTCCACATTCTACAGCTAGTTAGCACAAGACCTGTCAAACGTAACAAGTACATGGGTATGTCAGTACGCCAGTTTAGTAGAGTACGCAGTTTTATGCAGAGGTCGTTACTTCCATCCCATAGCTAAGTCTACTTGCTGTTTGTCTTGTGTTTGTCTGCGGGTTACGGTCAGTTGTGAGCGACTCAGGAGAAAAGTTGGTATTCCATAGGGTAGCCCATTGGTTTCGATAAAATGTATGTTATCCTGATATGGTCTTACACCCTACAGTTTTCTTTTTTCGTTCTGTTCTTAATGATTACATAATATTTTGTTCAAAAAAAAAAAACAAATTCGCGCTCTTGCAATTTTACTTTCAGATTCAAAAGCACACTATCAGTGTGCAACTCGGCTCATGAAGTATTCAGTGGATAATTATGCAAAATAGCCCTGCAATGAACATGGAATACGAGGCTCCTTCATAGCCCCTCCTTACTCAGCCCTTCGACATGGAACTGTCGGACTTCGGTCACTGCATGAGCCGGCCCCTGTCGGGAAAATGCTGTCGCTATCGTACCTGGTCGGTTTACTTATTTTGGCTTTTAAAGGTCATTCTGCGATAAAATCCAACATTTTTGTCCACTTTGCCACTCTTCCTCAGTTCCGTTACTAATAGATAAATATAGTTACAAACCTTTCCACCTTTTCAATAACTTAATATAATTAAATACATGGATTTATGTAAGGTTCGTTCATTTCACTTATTTTTGCTAAACCTATTACTGTTCTCTGTGTGTCTGTCGTGCGGTACTGCCTGTAGTGGACTCGAGGAGAGAAGTTGAGCGTAGTTCTGCCCGATATGGCCCAACTGCCTTGACAATTGACCCATATATATATCTTCAATAAGTACAGATTCTTTTTGTGTCGGCCTATCCAAAAATTTCGCGCGTTTGAAATTTCACAGTTTAGATTCTAGAAAAACGATAATCAGGTCGGAATATATATGCTCTAGTATATACAAATATTATGAAATATATCCCCGCAATGTCATTCTAATAGAAAGTTTTTCTCAAATCCTTCCTCACCAATTCTCGCGACAGTCAGGGTGTCGGGCTTCGGGTCGCTGGCCGCCGTCGGAGTCTCCCCCCCCCTCGGGGCAAATCTGGCACACCCCTTGCGCAGCGCCAAGATGTTCGCGCTCCCGCCTTAGATAAGCGATACAAACAAAATCCCATGCATGCGATTAAGCTACCAGTTTAATTTTAAGGCCCCATACCAAAATACTTTCAGAAGATTTCAAAAAGAGAACCAAGTTTTCTTAATTGAGCACAAGCGAGAAACTTTGATTGAGTCAGTGTGAGTGCCTAAGAGAGCACAACAAATGACTGAATGCTCCGAACTCCTGACACCCAGATCGTTATCGGCTGTATAGCATGCATCCTTTCACAAGAGAGACAACATTTCTGACAGGACATTTATCATAAAATTTCTGACACAGGAATTTCAATGAAAGCTTTGTTTTTTATGATATCTGTGATTGTTAGAGTTTTTTGGGGGACCCTTCCCTTTCACTATCGGGAAAGGTGCCGCCTGGGGGGGGGTTAAAGGGAAAGGGGGTTTTCCCCCCTCGCCTTTAAAGAAATTTTTTTGTTAATTTAAGGTTTTTTTAGATGAAACTGGGCTATCTTTTGGATTTTTTAAATTTTTTGGAACATCATTTTTGGCGGGAAAAATGTCCAAAATTTTAGTCTTTTTTAATTTTTGGTTAGGTAAAGGGGTTTAGTACATTTTGCGTATTAAGAGAAGGGTATGTTGCCCAAAAAACCTCATAAAACCCCCCCTTTGGGGCTACTTTTACTCCCAACTATCTGGGGAAAGTTTTTTATGAAAAAATACCTGCAGGACCCCACAGAAACATTTTTGGACTTTTAAAAATTTTTTTCGATCCTTTGCTTAAATTGTGCATTGTGCATTAAAATGGTTCTGGGGTTTCCCACAGACCCGAAAAGGGCCGGCCTCCTAGAACTCTGGATTAAATTTCCGGGATACAAAAAGAGGGACTGATATGATGCTTTCACCCGACCCTCCAAAGGGTATTTCTATGGAGTTTTGAAAACCGAGCACTTTACAACTATCACCGCTCTGTCAACTAAAAAGAGGTTAATTTTCATGCCCTGGATCTGTCTTTTATCAGCGTGGGACCAAAAAAAAACATTGATGGGTTTTTTTACCCTTTTTTAAAAGTTTCTACAGTTTTTGGGCCCGCAACTGGATACTGACTTCAAAATATCTTTTGAATTTCTCAGTAAACATTCAAAGAACTTTGAGTACAATTTTCAAAATTAAACCCCCTTTTCCCCACCATTCCCAACAAGCTTTGTGCCCCAAACGGGAAAAACTTCTTTGATGAAACAATTTTTTTTTTTTTTATATCCCTATTTTTATTCACCTTTTTTTGAAAAATTTTTTTAAGTTACCATAATGAAAATTTATTCTGTTTTCAGTAAAAAAAATTAGCCGAGGGATAAAAATTTAAAATTTTTCAATTTTAAGTTTACCTGGAAATTTTTTGTTCTCCTAGAAATAAACGGAAAACTTTTAAAGGGTTTTGTGATCTGTATATTACATTTCTTGAAAAAACTTTTTATCTTTTTAAACCCCAAAAATTTCCCCAGTCTTTAACTGCCTCTGGTTTTGTCCAATTGGGCATTTTTAAAAATTTTCAGGGCAGGCCATATGCAAAGGGCAAAATGTCTTTTAAAGGGAAAAATCCCTGGGCAACTTAAACATGATGTTAGATTTGGGGCTTAAAAATTAATTTTCCCCTCCCCTTTTGCCCCCCCCCCCCCGCCCCAAAGCCTGTGTACCCCATCCCCCAAAATATCCCCTGTTAGCAAAAAAGTGGGGTTTCAGTTTCATTTGGGGCCATAAAGTGCACCATCTTTTTTTTCATTCAAACAGAAAAAAAAACCCCTTAATTTTTTCCCATTTAAAATTTTATAAGACAAAAGAAGTATTTTGAAAATAAGATTTTTCAATTTAAGGTGGAAAGTCCGGGGGATGAGGTTCCCCAATTCATTGTATTCCCAAGTTGGGCCTTTAGTGAACACTGAAGACCTTTTTGGGGAAGGGCGGGGGCCCTTATCTTAATTTTAAAACCCGGGTCTTCAGTTTCCATAATATTTATTTAAACAACAGAGGTTCCATCCTTTTTGATTGGTTAATTTTAAGAATTAATAACTTCCATGCAGGGCAAATTTAACTAATAAGTTTTCAAATGGTTTTTTGGGTTGGAATTTTCTAGTTGCTTGTTTGCTGCTATTTTTCTAAAACAAATGGATGGCTTTTTTATACAATAATAAAAAAATGTCTCTACTATGAATCTGTTAAATGCATTCCGGGGAAGGGGGACAAATCCCAATTTTTTAAAACCCTTGATTTCCCCCAAAATTTCTTTAGTTAACCCCCATTAGCCCCTTTTCAACAAAACTAAAAAACTTTTGCCTTTGAAACGGAAATAGTAATCTGTTTCAAAATGTAACGAAGGTACCAACGATTGGGTTAAAAAGGAATTTCCTTTCCTTTCCTTTGCCCACCTTTGGCAAGGAGGCTTCCCACAAATGGATTTAATAAGCAAAGGTTCCACTTCCATGCAAAAATTTCGTGATTTTTTTTTTTTTAAAAAAAAAAAAAAAATGCCTCGGGGGGGGTTTTCCCCAAATTTTTTTTAAAAAATTTAAAAAATTTTCTTTAAAATGGAAAAGTCTGGGGTATATGTAAAATCAGGGTTTTTGGAATCGGTTAAAATTGGGGCCTTTTTTGGTTTTTTAAAAAAAACCTTTGTTGCAAAAATAAAAACAAAAAAAATTTTTGGGGGGGTTTTAAAAAAACCCTTTTTCCCCCAAAAATAGTTCCCCCCCCGGGAAAAAAATTTTTGCAAATTTTTTTAAAAAAGGGGAAAATTTAAACTTTTTTTTGGTATGCCCCTTATTGAATGAAGAAAGGGGTTTGTAGGGTTGAGTTTTAAGCAAGCAGGGTCCCCTTATTTTCAAAGGGAAACCTTATCCCAAAAAAAAAAATCTTTTATTAAACATGATCCGGGGGCCATTTTCCGGGGGGGGGGGGAAAAATAAACTTTTAAGATTGATTTTCAAAAATTTTTTAAATGACATTTTTTGGGCCCCTTCCCCCGAAACAGTTGGTTCATATATTAAAAACACAATACTACCTTTTTATGACAGTAAAAACAATACTTTGGGCTAGAAATCTGATTAAAATTCTTTCCGGTTGGCTGAGCAAATGCTTAATTTGGCAAACACTCAGACCTTTGGGCCCCAAATTGTCAAGATTAACCCTTTACCCTTGGATTTTCTTCTAAAAATCCCACCGGGCCTGGAAGGCCGTCACAAAATTTAATTTTACCTAAACGATTTTTCCCCATAAAGATTTTTCGTAAAATGACGGATTTGGCACAACGTCTAAACAAATGGAGGTATAACAATTCCCCACCTCTTCTTGCAAAGTATACGTAGTTTTTGTGCCAAGTCATCCGGGAAATGAAACTTTTTGGCTGGTTTTAAAAATAGACTTCCTTTATTTAAAATTTCCCTCCTTTAAAAAATTTTTTGGAAAATGGTTAATTGTGTTTAAATTTCATTTTTAAAGGGGTTGGGAAATTTCCCGTTTAAAAAAATCCGAAAAACTTTTAGGCTTTCGCTGAACAATTTTACAAATAAAGACAAATTTTGGGGTAGCCCCTTTACAAGTATCGGCCTTTCCCTTAAGCTTACCCCTTTGGAGTAGAACGGTGATAGGGTATTTATAAAGACAGTCCTGAAGATGGGTTTTTACAACCCCGAACCTAATGGGGCTTCTTTCTAATTTAAATATTAAAAATGCCCCCTTTAACTTTTTGGGGGACTTCCAAACCCCCTGGATTTGGACTTGAGTTTTCCCCCAAAAAAAAAATTTTCTTAGACCCCACCCATAGACCCTTTTCCAAATAGCAATTACAGAGGTTTTTGGGGGTTGGATTTTTGGGGTGCGTCGTTTTTTTGGGCCCAGTAGAATGCCCTTGAAAAAATCCCCCTTCAAAAAAGGATCCCCCAATCCTTTTTGACTGCATATGGGAAAAGGGGGGCGCTATTTTTTTTCACAATTTTTTTAAAAAATTTAGCAAGAGAGAAGCCGGTATTCGGGAAATTCTGGCCGGGTGTTTTCCCCCACTCTTGCAGCACCGAAATCGGCATCCATTAGCTCCCTTCCCCTACAGGATGCTCAGCATGCTTTGTGATGCAACACCCCCCTAAACCTCGGGAGGCCGGCGAACTTTGGGAGGAACCACCCCCCCCCAGTGCAATCAGGATGGGCCCCTGTTGAACTACCGTCCAATCCGCTAAAAAATTTTCAGTATTCTTTTATAACAGGACTTCCCAACCTCTTGTGCTATGGGGAAGGGGTTTTCAGCGCAAATTACAACCACTTTTATTACGCAAAAAAATTGAATTTTACTCCCAGCATAGTGAACTATTTTAAAAAATTTTGGGAATGTCTTATTTTAAATTTCCCCCATGAATTTTTGTCATTTCTGTTTTTATAAATTTTGGGCCCAAACAAACGGGAAACTTACGTCACTACTCCAAAAAACGCATGCTCGTGAATGTGTCAAAACCGCCATTCTCTTTTACCTTACGACTCGATTGTCGATCATCAGCTACCCCCACGCCCCGATTGTCGATCCCTTTTTACAGTAAGTTTTTTGCAGAGGTTTGATTTTTTGTGGATGACCGCCCCGGGTTACCCCAAAGAAATCTTGTTGGGGGGGGGAAGATCAATTTCGGAAATCTGGGATTTTTTGGAGGGCCCCCCCCCCCCCCCCGGCAATCAATGGCCCGCCCCCGGATAGCATAGTAGGATTAGCATTTGTTAGCCTATTTTTTAAAAAGAATCCCAATATTTTCCCTTTAAAAAAACCATCACAGGATTCGCCATGCTTGTTTAAAACTTAAACACAAATACAACCATAACAACCGGGGTTTCTTCATTGGGGCCGAGTATAGTGCATGACCTAATAAGGCCAAACGTTAAAATTTTCCGTGCATGGATTCAACAATGCACATATACCCTTTATATAACTGCGGGCTGGGTTCAAAAGGACACCACCAAGTATCCGGGGGGTGCAGCCCATGCGGGTCTCGGGGGTTTTTTTAAAAATGTAAACCATGGGGGGGAAATAACATATTTGACCATCCCCCAAAATGTCATTGCAGTGCCCTTAAAGGGCCGACGGGGAGACAAACTGATTTGGGGCGCAACCATAGTTCACGGGAGCGTCCCACCGGGGGGACTTTTTCCCAAAAATCTCCTGATTGCATAAAATGGAAATTTCCTGTGCCTTTTTTTAAACACTGCAGGCCCAAAATTGCCATTTCCGATTTTTCAGGGTTCCCGGAAATTTTTTAAGGAAAACTTTTGTTCACATTTAAAAAGGGGCCTGCAAAAAATTAAAAATTTCCCTGGGGCCCTACTGGTATTATCCCTGACAGACTATTGCTGACAGACCAAAGGGCCAATATAAACATTATCCATTGGGCTCAGACCCTAATTTTTTTGATTTGGGTTGTAAAAGGGGCCCAACTCCCATGATGGCAATTAATTATATACTGTATAACTGCACTACGTAAATTTTACTGCAACTATGCATACTAGGGTTTTACTTCTCCAGTAACTATCAGCAGGGTTTAAACCTTCCTTCCAACTGACAAAGTAGAACAAAACCTCTTAAATAATTAAACAATTAAAAATGGATGGAAATTTTTTGAACAGCCCCTTTTTCCAATTAGGTAAACCCCTTGTATTGTTTTTAAACTCTTGCCATTTCCTTTCCCCAATTTAAACCCCCCCCCCAAATTGTAAAAGATTATTTATACTTGGTGGTTTTTTACATTTTTACCCCAAACCCCGCCATACAAATGGAGGGTTAAAATGCTGCATGAGCTACCCGGGGGGGAAAAATGGAAAGGTCAGTTGAAGGAACTCCTTTAAAAACCCTGAATAAAACTGGCATTTTACCAACAACTAAAGCTCGTTTTTTCAAATGGTGGAATTTTTTTCACCATATTGTGACATTGGGGTGAGAAAATGTTCTTTGTTTTTGAGACGTGAGATATTGCGCCGAAAAAGGGATGACCCCCTCACATTGAAATTCCTTAAGTTTAAATTTAAAAGCCCTCAGGTTTTCCCGAACCCGGCTGATGAAAAACCCGCTTAAAACACGAAGTCATATTCCGTAAATATAAAGGGTGTATCCCCCCCAAAATCAGCCAAAATTTTCCGACAGACCATCCCTACCAGACGACAAGTTTGGGGGGGGACCGCCCCCCTGCCCCCTTTAGTTACACTACAGGAAAGAGCTTGGGGTTCCCTGATAAAGACATGCTTTACAGTTCATG
>JAIZAY010002055.1:0-11733 GCA_029531755.1 Holothuria leucospilota | reverse complement strand
TAAAAGACCCTTCATTCTAAGAATAGTTGTACTTAAGTGTCCAAAAATGACCAAAAATTTTGATTATACAAAGAATCCTATTGATTTTTGGTTCCTTGCATTAGCAAAACGAACCAATATGTAGTCGTGTGTGTGTGTGTGCGTGTGTGTGTGGGTGGGTGTGTGTGTGTATGTGACGCTTTGCTTGTAAACACGATATCTCAAGAAGGGTAACTCCGAGGGATCTCATACTCAGCATGTAGATTGCCCATATTATAAAGTTGATGATCCCTATTGTTTGTGGTGAAGGTCAAAGGTCATTGGGGTCACAAGAGGTCAAAACCTTGTAAACACAATATCTCAAGAAGGGTAACTGTGAGGGATCTCATACTTGGCAGGTAAATTGCCCATAATGAGTAGATGATCCCTATAATTTTTGTGGAGGTCAAAGGTCATTTGGAGTCACCAGAGGTCAAAAGATCAAAACCTTGTCAACACTGTATTTCAAGAAGGGTAATTGTGAGGGATATCATACTTATCATGTGGATTGCCCATATTGGGTAGATGATCCCTAGTATTTTTGGTGGAGGTCAAAGGTCATTTGGGGTCACCAGAGCTCAAAAGGTCAAAAACCTTGTACACATGATATCTCAAGAAGGGTAACTGTGAGGGATCACATACTTACCTTGTGTATTGACCATATTGAGTAGATGATTATTTTTCATACAGATCAAAGGTTATTTGAGGTCACAAAAGGTCAAAACCTAGTAAACATGATATTTTAAGGAGGGTAACTATGAGGGATCTCATTTTTAGCCAGTGGATTGTTTATATTTAGCATGTAGGTCATTTTGGATCACAAGATTTCAAAAGCTTTTGACCTTATTAAAATGATATTTCAAGCAGGATAACTATGAGGGATCACATGCTTGTCATGTGGGTGATTCATGTTTGTTACAATATATCCATATGGCAAGGAATTACTAAGCCTTTTGGCTTTCTGGTTGAAAAATAATTGTAAGGCAAGGGCTGCTTGCCCTGCAGGCTATATTATTCAGTATTGCACTTGCCCGGGTATTTTTTTGCTGGCCCAGGGTTAGCAGGCAAGGGATTTGTCGAAGCCTGCTTTTAGCCCCTCTCCAATTACATTTAAAACGTGTATTTTGGGCCTTTCATGTAAAGCCCCATGTCCAATTTTGCTGTGAAATCACTGTAATGTTGTCTTTGTGACACCTATTTAATTTAAGAATACTGAAAACTGCACACCTACCCCATGTACTGCACATTGTCATGCCATTTTGATTGACTAATGAGAGTGGCCTATTGCTGTGTATATATGTTTTACATTAATAACCCACTCCTATCATTACTTAGCTGTAATGTGTACTATAAGGGAGCCCTAGTATAAGGGTTGTTACTACTGTATATAACGATATCAGCCAAAAATATCAAAATGCGATTTCGCTTTCGATATCATTAATAATGAAAATGCCCAAATGATATCGTGAAAATCCATGCATACAACATGCTCACAAACTTGATGAGCAGCCTAAAAATGTTTGTCATGTAGTTCTTTTACTTTATTACTCACAAAAACTGAGTGAAAGAAAGAAGATTTAGTTGATAAACCTGCAAGATCATACTGCGAATTGTGTGACCCACAGAAAAACCTGTAAAAAGCCTGTAATACATGCACAATGGCTGCATTGAATGTAATAAACTGTCAACTACAGTGTGAACTGTGCATCATGTACCTTTTAAAGGAAGGCCCTGCGGATGTACAAAGAACAGCTGTACAGTAGACTACATTGTTGGCAATTCTTTCCAACAATGTTGAAAACTTTCTATGAAGTAAAAGTCAGCAGCCTGTGCAGCAGGCCGCACAGCGGCTACGGATACAGGGTTTAGCGTTTGAAGCAATGAAATGAACACAAACCTCCACAGTCAACATGTGCTCTACATCTGAGGGTATTCTCTTTCACATCCTATTTGCAAGTTGGGGATTTTTGTGGTGATAATTTTGCTGGCGATAGCTCTGGAGCTCAGGCATACCTTTTATGTACCGTTGTTAACTGAACCGAAGTGGGTATTGACTTACCTTGTGCCATTTTGTGCGGAAAGGAAGCCATTGCGATAGAGCTGTGCTGTGCAATAAGCATAATGGAAATGATGAAATTTGCGTTCAATGTTTTGCGAGGGCAACCATGTGATGGACTGTGTGCATTGTTGCTTGTTTGTGGTTCTGAATGCCCACAAGGCTTACACATTGTGGCAAAAAGGGAACATTCTAAATCATACATCACCATTTTACATCTAAGCCACCTGAAATGAACATATTTCTCAAAGGGGAGGGGGTGTCCCCATAACCATAGACCTTAAAATGGTGCTGTTTTGGTCAAATTTCCAACTGATCAAATGTTAAAAGATATGCATAATTCAGTGAATCTTTATTTTTGGTTGGGTATAAAACAAGGGTATGTTATCTATGTTATCTTCCCCTAGGACGAAAAAAAGGCCAGCCGCGAGTACAACCCATGATAGGTAGGCATAGGTAGGCACAATTTACACTGATTGTGGGGGATTTGAGGTGGGCATTACAATATAATCTGTTGAACCCCCAATCACCAACTCCTGGGGGCCCCAATGCACTATTTCATTCATTAGAATATCCTATAGGCTAGCGCAGTGAGAATCGATGGAGACAAGTGAGCTGACCCCTAAAATGACCAATTCTGGCTAAGATAACCACTACATGACCTTTTCCCTCAAATTGCGGAACAACCCAAATGTACCATTGTTTAATGATACTGACCACATGTTTTGATCATCAGTCTGTATTCAAAGAAACAGTTTGTCCTCTTGATCCCAGAATGACCCTTTTATGCCAAGTAACCCCTAGTTGACCTTTCATATTAATACATGAGTAACTTTGCCCCGGTTAAAATCCCTTTGAATGAAATGTGGCATGTTCAAAAGGGGCTTGGAAATTGCCATTTCCTGCTATCTAGCAATTATTTGTGCCCAAAATTTTCTGATGCTATGCGCCAACTAATAGTGGCACTCCACTTAAATAGTCTTCAAGGGCAGCTCACTGCAAGTTGCTGCGGCTGCATAAAACTCCCAGTGTGCCCCTGGTTTTGCCCAATATTTTCATGACGGGTTTTAAACTGTTTGCAATAAAGTCTTTCACGGAAACCGCGGCCATTTTGTGTACGGTGCATTACCAGTTCCGCGATATGTACAAGCTCCATACGGCCATGCGCTGGTACTTGGGATTTTTCCCAAGATCTTGGGAATTTTGTTTCCGTGAGGGTCAGAAAATGGCCGCGCTCCTGGAGATTGATTGGGTTGGAGTTGGGGTGGGTAACCCATCTATTTAGACCCACATCAATGCCCGTGCTAGCCAAATTAGAGGTAAAATCACTCTTCACAGCATCAAACCCCTCCGAGCGGACGTATCCCAAGTTTTCTTGTCGAAGTGGGTCATGTGTAATATATGTGCCAATGTACGAGCCACCCCGCTTAAGTTCTTCCGTCCCCTATCCCCACCCGAAAGTTAATATTTGTGCTAGTGTTCCCAGTGCGGTCATATTACCATTTCGTTCGTATCAGTTCAGGATATTTTAGACCTGCTTTTAAGCTTTAACACATTCTGTACAGGGATCGAAGAATGAATAACTGTGTCGGATGTCATATATGCAACTCGCATAGGCCTACCCATATACGTGCTAGGCCTAGACGCTCGAAACGCTGCCCTTGAGGAAACCCACGTAAAACTGTAAGTTACATTAACACGTTAGAATAAGCCCTATTGTCAAGGGATAATTTTTTCCCTTTACCTTCTTGGAAATATCATAGTCACGGGCAAAACTGTAGGTAAGGTATTCATCTGCGCATGATGCATACAGATTGCATGTACAATGTCACGTTTGTGCAGTCTCGCGGAACTGGTAATGCACCGTACGCAAAATGGCCGCGGTTTCCGTGAAAGACTTTATTTAATACACAACTTGTCTTCACTAGAAAATTTTTTACACCTAGTATATATGTTAAAAATCACCCAATGCTGAAGCATGCTGTATAAAACAACAGGGAATATATAAATGCGTCAGCTTTTTTCTGTGCGCTTTTATTTCGGTAAAGAGAAAGTTTTTTTTTTTAATAAAATTTGAACATTGTCACGAGGAACTGAATTCTGTTTGCTACCATGTACACTCTTAATACAAAGTAATTTGATGGTAGTTCATACACATTTGAACCCATTCAACTCTGTTCAAATTCTGATGCTGATCGCCTGATCACACAAACCTGTGACCTATTTAGCGTCATGCTAGTCCCAGTTGCAAAACTTACTGCAGACTGTTTTTCATTTTGACATTTCCAGCCTCATGGCTGTAAGAAAAGATAAACAGAGCAATATAATATAAAGGTAGCAATGGGGCAATTCTTTATGCCCATTGCTAAGGCAGTCTTTGTCACAAATTACATCGCCTTTGGGCCGGGGGATGTACAGCAGTTTTTGACATGGTGCCTCTGTAAACACAAATGGGATCATGCGATATCGTTTGGGTATTGAAGGAAAATTTTTTGCGATATCGATAACAAAAATTTCATATTGCAACAACCCTACCTAGTATTACAACTCCTACTTTAGTAAGTATACAGAGCCTTCTTGCCACTAATGTACCATGCGATGTTGCGACATTACAGAACGAGTGGCATCAAGTTAATGTATACAGTTACAGTAGTTTGTGATATAGAATTGGTATAATGCAACCTAACTTCTTTAATACTTGAACAAAATTCATAACTGTGAGTTAAAGAATAAAGCCAGACATTCCTCTCCTTTATGCAAAGTAGGCTTCATCAGTTCATCCTGTTATCAAAGTCTGGGTTAACTTAGTGGTAGCTGTGGACTAGGTCTTTCATCCTTGTATGTAATCATTCTACTGTCAAGTAATGAGTAATCCAAAAGAACAAGGCAATTTTGGCAATTTTGTTTTGTACAACAAAAATTGAGAGGGATGTTCAAGACACACTTTGTTTCAAACTACTTTATTCACTGTATTTAGAACAACTTCGAATGGGAACAACACCATCTCACAGATTAACTGAGTAGGCCTACTTTACAAAGTGCTGATTGTTATGTCAGACAGCTTGCCTTGCCTTCACATGGGAAAACATGCATGTCATAACATGTTGAATGTATTTGTCATTTAGATGTGCTGCATGGATCACAAACGAGCAGGTAAATCTTCATGATCATGCATTACTTATAATCATATTTGCATCTTTAATGACCCAATATCTAGGCAATCTTAATCAAAGGTGCAGCACAATATTACTCCTGCTCAATGATAAATCGTTCTGGAGACAAGCCCTTCAGTGCATGCAGTGCGGCGGCAGCTTCAACGGCGCGCCCGATGACAATTTGCCTCACAGATACCCATTTAACCCTTGGGGGAGTCAACAATTGAGATAAAGCATCTTGCTGAAGGACATAAAATAATGACCCAGGCAGGAACTAGACCTGCAATCCTTAGATCGTAAGTCCAACACCTTATAAACCAGTAGGCCACCATGCTCTCTAGATCACCCTAAATACCTGGTGTGAGTGGTGGAGTCATCTTCATAATTACCTGTTTGTTTGTGAATGTCTGTCTACAGCATGGGATCATGTGCATTCCCAAACTTTTTCTTACCTTCATAAATTGGACGTTTGTGCACAGTTTGATGATACGCAGATTATCTTGATCATTACGTTTTTGGTTTCGATGAAAGAGAAACCTATATGCGGTCATGATGGCTTATGTGTGTATGTATGTATGTGTGTGTGGATGTGTGTTTGTGACACTTTTCTTGTTTACACGATATCTCAAGAAGGGAAACTCTGACAGTTCTCAAAGTTGATAGGTAGATGCCCCATATTAAGAGGAAGAACCCTATTGTTTTTGGTGGAGGTCAAAGGTCGTTTGGGGTCACCAGGGGTCAAACTCTGAAAACCTTGTTTACATGATATCTCAAGGTAGGAAGCTTGGATAGATTTCATACTTGGTGTGTGGATGCATTATGGTAAGTGTAAGAACCCTATCATTTTTGGTGGAGATCAAAGGTCATTTGGGGTCACCAGGGGTCAAACCCTGAAAACCTTGTTTACACGATATCTCAAGTTAGGAAGCTTGGATGGATTTCATACTTGGGGTGTGGATGCATTATGGTAAAAGAAAGAACCCTATTGTTTTTGGTGGAGGTCAAAGGTCATTTGGGGTCACCAGGGGTCAAACACTGAAAACCTTGTTTACACGATATCTCAAGGTAGGTAGCTTGGATAGATTTCATACTTGGTATGTGGATGCATTATGGTGAGTAAAAGGACCTTATTATTTTTAGTAGAGGTCAAAGGTCATTTGGGGTCATCAGGGGTCAAACACTGAAAACCTTGTTTACACGATATCTCAAGTTAGGAAGCTTGGATAGATTTCATACTTGGTGTGTGGATGCATTATGGGAAGAGAAAGAACCCTATTGTTTTTGGTGGAGGTCAAAGGTCATTTGAGGTCACCAGTGGTCAAACACTGAAAACCTTGTTTACACAATATCTCAAGGTAGGAAGCTTGGATAGATTTCATACTTGGTGTGTGGATGCATTATGGTAAGAGAAAGAACCCTATTGTTTTTGGTGGAGGTCAAAGGTCATTTGAGGTCACCAGGGGTCAAACACTGAAAACCTTGTTTACACAATATCTCAAGGTAGGAAGCTTGGATAGATTTCATACTTGGTGTGTGGATGCATTATGGTAAGAGAAAGAACCCTATTGTTTTTGGTGGAGGTCAAAGGTCATCTGGGGTCACCAGGGGTCAAACCCTGAAAACCTTGTTTACACGATATCTCAAGTTAGGTAGCTTGGATAGATTTCATACTTGGTGTGCGGATGCATTATGGTGAGAGAAAGAACCCAATTGTTTTTGGTGGAGGTCAAAGGTCATTTAGGGTCACCAGTGGCCAAACTCTGAAAACTTTATTTAAACCATATCTCAAGTTAGGAAGCTTGGATAGATTTCATACTTGGTGTGTGGATGCATTATGGAAAGAGAAAGAACCCTATTGTTTTTGGTGGAGGTCAAAGGTCATTTGAGGTCACCAGGGGTCAAACACTGAAAACCTTGTTTACACAATATCTCAAGGTAGGAAGCTTGGATAGATTTCATACTTGGTGTGTGGATGCATTATGGGAAGAGAAAGAACCCTATTGTTTTTGGTGGAGGTCAAAGGTCATTTGAGGTCACCAGGGGTCAAACACTGAAAACCTTGTTTACACAATATCTCAAGGTAGGAAGCTTGGATAGATTTCATACTTGGTGTGTGGATGCATTATGGTAAGAGAAAGAACCCTATTGTTTTTGGTGGAGGTCAAAGGTCATCTGGGGTCACCAGGGGTCAAACCCTGAAAACCTTGTTTACACGATATCTCAAGTTAGGTAGCTTGGATAGATTTCATACTTGATGTGCGGATGCATTATGGTGAGAGAAAGAACCCAATTGTTTTTGGTGGAGGTCAAAGGTCATTTAGGGTCACCAGTGGCCAAACTCTGAAAACTTTATTTAAACCATATCTCAAGTTAGGAAGCTTGGATAGATTTCATATTTGGTATGTATATGCATTATGGTAAGAGAAAGAATGCTATCATTTTTGGTGGAGGTCGAAGGTCATCTGGGGTCACCAGGGGTCAAAGTCTGAAAACCTTGTTTACATAATATTTCAAAGTAGGAAGCTTGGATAGATTTCATACATGGCATGTGGATGCATAATCTTCAGAGGTACAAAGCATATCATTTTTGGTGGAGGTCAAAGGTCATCTGGGTTCACCAGGGGTCATAGTCTGAAAACCTCGTTAAACATGACATCTTGAGGTAGGAAGTTTGGATAGATTTCATACGTAGTGTGTGGATGACTTATGGTGAGAAGAAGTACCCTATTATTTATGGTGGAGGTCAAAGGTCATCTGGGGTTAAACTCTGAAATCCTTGTTTACAAGATAGCTCAAGTTAGGAAGGTTGGATACTTCACATGGTGTTGCATTTAATCCATCAGAAAACCCCTACAAGTTTTGTCAGAAATCAGGGGTCAGCTGAAATCACCAGAGGCAAAAGGCAAAAAATTCCCAAGAATTCCCAAGGTCAAATATGAACATGAAACTGTAATTTTCCAGCACTTGAACATCACATTGAACCAATGACTGACAGAAACAGGACATCTTGGCATTATTTGGGATTACACATTAAGTGCTATATTCATCGAAACCACAATGCATTTTTGAATTCTGGTTTAAGGTAAATTCTTTAGAATTTCCTTGATTTTGTTCTAAAAAATTAATTATTGAATATATTTACCAATAGGGTATAGAGATGTTGGGTTTTGTTCTGGCTGTTAACTTGTTTCATGGAACATATGGTGTTAGGCATCAAGGTTTTAACATGCCTTCTGGAGAGCAATGTTGCAAAGTTCTTACTCTTTATCCAATCAAATGTCCTCTGTAAATAAAATTTTTAGAGATCCCATACCATAGTGCTAGTATGTAGGTTCAATTTGGTTATCAGTTGTCAAAAGATGTGACATAAACATTTTTCACTTATTTGCATTTTCCCTGAAAGTCTAATAAATCACAGTGGGCATACTGCAAGTTTGAGGGAGGGTGGGGCAGTAGAGCCACTGCTGTACTTGTGTCTATAAGTCATTTTGTTTTTTTTAGTGTCAGATATCTTTGTTCTCTCTTTGGTACACCATGCAATAGGTTATCAGTCATTGTAGCTTTCAAATACAATTGGTGGTAATGTAAAACCCTTTCAATTATCTCTTAAAAATATCTCTGTTGAGAGTGAATAACAAGATCACCATTGGTACTTATTAAGCCTTAAGAGGAGGACTGGTCCTAATACTGCTATTTCTGTAATATACATGGTATATACACATTGGGGTTTACCTATGAATGCAACTAAATAAGTTTTCAAAGTAACAGTTTATTGCAGTTGCATAGGGCAGAAATTACATACTAATTATTCAAACAGATATGTGCTTTGAACATACACAATATATGGTAGGGCTGGTACCTTCACTGCTGTGTGTTTCCGAATAATTAGTATTGACCAGCTATTGCATGAGACTGTATACTTACTTTGGTAGAACCTTCAATAAGACATTGTTGCTTTCAAATGCAATAAATAGTAATGTGAAACCCTTTCAATTAATTATCCCATAAAATATATCTGTTGACGATAGAAAACAATATCGCCTAGTTTGTACCGGTCCTAATACTTCTATGTGTTGCTGTAATGTGCAACATGGGGTTTATACTGTACACACTAAGGTTTACAAAGGAATCCAACTAAATAGATCAAAAACCTAAAATTTTGCAATGAAGTTCCGTTGAAATCACATCAAAATGCAGTTGATGTGTTCATGTGAATTGTTCAGTCTTTTTTCAAGATACTAAGAATAATCTGCAAAACACCTGAGCACTGGCATCGTAAGCACACAGTAAAAGTTGGACCGGTACCTTCACTGCTGTGTGTTTCTGTACAGCTCAAACAGTGCTGACCATGCAGTTATTTGGGTGTTAGATATAACTTTATTCTTACTCTGGTACACCCTTCAATAGTTGGTTTTAAATTGGAGCTCTTGTACAATAGTGTGAAACCCTCTCAGTTATCTCATAAATCTATCTCTGTTGACAGTGAATAAGAATATCAACTATTTGGTACATACACCTTAATAAGGGGACCAGTCCTAATACTAGTGTGTGTTACTGTAAGGAGCATGGTGTTCAGTATATACACACACTGGAGATTGCACACAAATAAACCTTAATAGAGTACATATATACAAAGAAGAACTAATTGTAATTGACTTGGTTTAATCACTGATAAATCAAACATATGTGTGCATGTTAATTGTTCAGTGCTTTGCAAGATATACCAAGAATGAAGTACTTTATCACAGGCATCATACACATACATTAAGTACCCCTTCTATACAGTACTTCTATTTATGTTATACATCAGATATGCACAGTTTATCAAAACTTTTTAAGGTGTTTTTATTTTGAACGGAATGGGGACAAAAATACTGCAATGCTTTTAAGAAATTCTGATATTCTAGTGAACTGTCTTTTTATGTTAGCAAATAAGTGACAGGAACATCTTGTCTTGATTGGAGGCACACTGTATGTGTGACTCTAGCAGTAATTAATTCATAAAACTCAGAAATGCCAGATTGAAGGTTTTAATTTCTTCTTGCTTGTTTAACTTCAAGATTAATTACTCTTTGATGGTTGGACAGGGCCTGACTATCTTGAGGTGTTTGAGTCAGAATCTGAAATTAATGCTTTGTCCACTACAGCTGTTGATTTTTTATGGTAAATTCTTTAGAATTTCCTTGGTTTTCTTCTGAAAAATTAATTATTGAATATATTTACCAATAGGGTATAGAGATGTTGGGTTTTGTTCTAGCTGTTAACGTGTTTCATGGAACAAATGGTGTTAGGCATCAAGGTCTTAATACCAAATGTCTACTTGAGAGCAATGTTGCAAAGTTCTTACTCTTTACCCTTTCAAATGTCCTCTGTAAATAAAATTTTTAGAGATCCCATACCATAGTGCTAGTATGTAGGTTCAATTTGGTTATCAGTTGTCAAAAGATGTGACATAAACATTTTTCACTTATTTGCATTTTCCCTGAAAGTCTAATAAATCACAGTGGGCATACTGCAAGTTTGAGGGAGGGTGGGGCAGTAGAGCCACTGCTGTACTTGTGTCTATAAGTCATTTTGTTGTTTTTAGTGTCAGATATCTTTGTTCTCTCTTTGGTACACCATACAATAGGTTATCAGTCATTGTAGCTTTCAAATACAATTGATGGTAATGTAAAACCCTTTCAATTATCTCTTAAAAATATCTCTGTTGAGAGTGAATAACAAGATCACCAATTGGTACTTATTAAGCCTTAAGAGGAGGACTGGTCCTAATACTGCTATTTCTGTAATATACATGGTACATACACATTGAAATGTGAAACCCTTTGAATTAATTATCCCATAAAATTTATCTGTTGACGATAGAAAACAATATCGCCTAGTTTGTACCGGTCCTAATACTTCTATGTGTTGCTGTAATGTGCAACATGGGGTTTATACTGTACACACTAAGGTTTACAAAGGAATCCAACTAAATAGATCAAAAACCTAAAATTTTGCAATGAAGTTGGGTTGAAATTACATCAAAATGCAGCAGATGTGTTCATGTGAATTGTTCAGTCTTTTTTCAAGATACTAAGAATAATCTGTAAAACCAAGGCTTTAGCCAGAGAGCAGTCCAGGAGTCATTTGGACTCCCTGAATCCTAGATTGCCTCATATGTGTAGTTCATTTCAATGCAAGATTTTCACTAGTATTGCCTGTTTGGACTCCCTGAGCTCACAATCCTGGCTAAAGCCCTGTGTAAAACACCTGAGCACTGGCATCGTAAGCACACAGTAAAAGGTTGGACCAGTACCTTCACTGCTGTGTGTTTCTGTACGGCTCTAACAGTGCTGACCATGCAGTTATTTGGGTGTTAGATATAACTTTATTAATCTTCTGGTACACCCTTCAATAGTTGGTTTTATAAAATTGGAGCTCTTGCACAATAGTGTGAAACCCTCACAATTATCTCATAAATCTATCTCTGTTGACAGTGAATAATAATATCAACTATTGGTA
>JAIZAY010002058.1:0-11720 GCA_029531755.1 Holothuria leucospilota | reverse complement strand
AACTGAACTGGCAAATACAGGCGACAACCTTGGCCCAAGGGTGCCCCCGAAGGCAGTTGTGGCCAAGGTTTAACCGAACCTCATTTATGTCCCACTTAAACATAGCTCCACAACCGGATGCAGTAGGATATAACTGTAGTGAGGCTTTTTTAAGTAACGTAGAAACAGGGGGCACCAGTGACACTTGTTTTGTGGTTATTATTAAAGGAAAACAATTAATAATGCAATTTTTCATTCATGATATTTCATTTTTGCCTTCTTATAGTGGTATTGTACCACTGAGAAACATGACTTGCTGCAGAACCACATTGCCATCTTCAATTTATTTGAATATTCCCATTGCATTTTTTGAAAACCAACAAATTTTCTTTGAAAACATTTGGAATGCGTTCGCATTCACAATGAAAAGGTATTTAAACGGGTGTTTCCAATAAATTTCACAGCATAAAAACGGTACTTTTTCATCAAATTATCTTAGCAGAAAATTTCTCACGGTATAAGTGAACGTTTTGCAAAAAAAGAAAAAAAAAACTGTGAAGTATATTGAGAAATAGCTGGTTTATTTCAAAGAATTATTGGCGGTAACGTTTACCAACGTTGGTTGAAAGGAATTCACATATAATCGTTGTACCAACCTGTTTGGTCCATAAGTTTCTTGGTTCTTGTTGGAAAAAATGCCAAACATTTGGAAACTTTAACCGAACCCTCTACATTGCCAATGGGCAACAAATTGTTACCCAACTTTTTAAGAGTGTAAGGCTTGTCTGTAATGAAAACTACTCCTCCCACAGTAGTGTAACTGAATGTTTTGAGGATAGGGTGGATAGTCTTTAGAGACAGAAGAACATTTAACAGGCTTGTTGCTCTTTTCAAACTGCTAGATTAGCCTCCTTGCTTTGCAATTGCCCATCTCTCACAACCGTCGCGGCGGACTCTATAGCACCAACACTCGAACAGTTTTTCTGTTATACATGCCATAAGGACTGTTTCACAATATAGCGTGTTCTCGCACCGGTCAGAGACTGGAACTTATCCCCAGAACATTACAGATATCGAGGACTTCACGCAAGTTAAGATCTCCGCCTTGAGGTTCCTCAGACTGGAAGCACTAACTCATCTGCGCACACCCTCACCCTACCCTTTTGATTCCACTAGGTGTTTGTTGCAGTACCTGTCCTAATCCAATCCAGATCCAGTATCCAGATCACCAGTCAAGCCTACCCATCGTAAAAGAGTTCGAAGTGCGGCGTACTGCCTACCTCCCGTCCTGAAATAACTTTGGCTCATCCATTACACTGTTATGCACTGTTACGATACTTTTGGAGTAATTACTTACTGAGAAGTATAACCATAATCAATGGCGTCCGCAGAAAGAAAATTCATAGGGGCAAAATATTTTAGGGGGGCAAAACTTTTTGCATGTGAATATCTTTTTTAGTCTCCCTAAAGAGTTTAGATGCTACTTTACCAGTGTTGCACCAAAGGCGTAGCCAGGATTTGTCAAGGGGGGTGTGGGTGAAGCCCATTGAATCAGACTCTTGGCTCCGCGCCCACAATGGGTTGACGTGGAGGCGCAAGCAGATTTTGCCCAAAATGCTGTCCGGATCGCTGAAAATGTACTTCCAAGCATGGGCGTCCGCAAAAAAATTCGGCGGGCTAAAATTTTTCAGGGGTGCCAAACTTTTTCATGGACAGATATTTTACTCCCAGAAAATTGTATGATGCTACTCACACAGTGTTGACAAAGGCGTAGCGAGAATTTGTCAAGGGAGGGGGGGGGGAGAGCTTATAGAGAGACTCTCAGCGTCTGCGCCACCATCATGGGTTGGCTCAGAGCGCAAGAAAATTTTGGCGCAGAATGCTTCCCAAAATCGCTGGAAGTGCAAAAAATTCGAATGCCTATTTAAACATATGAAAAGGGTAAACACTAAAATAGTTGTACTTATATACTTTAAAAAAAAGGTCGTTATAGGGTTTGCTTGGGTACCATTCCCGCGGTAAGCAAATATGCTGGGTGGGGGCTGCTGGGTCTTGGCGGTAGTAATGTCCTTTGGATGTGTCACCGTGATCCAGAAAGAGAAGGTGTTGATATTTATCATTCCTGTTTGGAGAGTAGTAAATTCACCCTGAGTGAACTGTTAAGAAATGTTGATGTTTTTATAGTTTGCTTCGTTTTTTTCTAGTTAGGCTAGGATGTGTTGCTGCTGTCTGGCTAATATTTTTTCTTGTCTGGGGGGATCATGGTTTGATTTTCCTGTATCTGTATTGGGCAAGCGGCCCCTTGCCCCCATCCCAGACGAGCATGTCTTCAAGTCCTTATTCTTCGCATACAAAAAGGGGAAACACTAGCAATACCGTAAATATAAACTTTAGTATTCAGTTCCTGTAGGCCTAATTGAGAGTAGAAATTCACAGTGAGTGAACTGTTAAGATATGTTGATGTTATCCTCTTCGTTTTGTCTTCATTTTTTCTTCTTATTTCAAATATTTTATTTTCTGGGGGGAAAGTCCCCCCCACCCCCCTGCGGAGCGCATGACCATAATACAACATAGGCCTATGACGAGATGGCTTTTGTATCTTCTTGAAGAGACTTTCGTAAAAGTTTTCGGGGCGGGGTATTCCCTAGGAGTCTTGGCATTTTTTGACCAAGGATCTTGGGAATTTCTCGAAAGCGGTCGCTGTCGTTACCTCTTCTAGACAGGTTGTTCGAACATGTAGCATGATGGGTCCGAAGTTTCGTTCCCTAAACACTATCCGTCAAAAAAAAAAAAATAGGAGCCATGGTTCCCAGTTTTAGAATTTATCTTTGGAAATTTATGTTGCCTACAAAAACGGATTTTGGCTCATGGACTTTGAAGAGTGTAACTCGGAATTTGAATTATTTCCTGGACTGTCTCGACCTCAGGAATTTCAAGAGGTAGCTGAGAAAAAAAGACGCTGTCTCTGTAAAAAAGATAGATTTAAAAAAATAAAGAATAAACCTAAAGAAAGAAATAGCCAATTTCGTTCGCAACACAAAGTTTTCATTGCCCTTTTTCGTAGAAATCGGTAATATCCATTCACTTTGTCAAATTTCCATTTAAGAAAAGGACTCGCACCAATATTACAGGTTTCGTCACATCTTGTGAAATCAGAAATATATGATCGTTTGGCAATACTCATGTTATGACTAAGTTAGTGTTTTTAGGTTGCGTTTCCTAGTAATTTCCGACATGTCCGAAACTTTTGTGTCTTCGGCGAAATTGGAAACATGTGGTTGGAATAAGTTTAACTACGATTGTTTATCAGTTAATGCTTGATATCTTGTGCAATTTCCTAATCATTTCATCCATTATTCATTGAATTATGGGTAATGAACGAACTTCGGGGATGAGCGAACTTGTGTTCCCTAACCATGATACTCCTCTGGCGTAAATGTATATACTCTGGTATTAGTGACTACAGTATTACGATTGCAGCAATATATGTGCAGGAGTAATTCACGTCCGCCGGGCCGGAGGGCAGTCGCTGTCATGGATTTTACCCACGTTGCGCAATTTGTTTGGAAATCCCCGTGCCTGAAAAGCAGTTAAACACAAACCTGGATCACAAATACCGCGAATTAATATTGAAGGGGGCCCCAAATCCATATGTTAAAACCTTTTTTCAAGTTTCATATGGACACGGAGCATGATTTGGTGCACTCTTACGGTGTGAAGATGTTCAGTAATTTTCATACTAGCATACTCCACAGAAAAAGTAACATATTTCTGTAAGTTTGGCATCTAGGCCTAAGTTAAGCTAAGACTTTTGTCTGCACTGATTTTAATAGCCTACTTTCAATTGCATAGCTCACTTCCCTATGCACAATTTAGCCCTAGGGCCTAGGCTGCTGGGTGGAAACTAGACTGTGTGGCAACTCGAGCACAAGTGTACGCAGCTCGGCATAGGCCTGAGCTCTAGGCTAGGAGGAATTAAAGGCCTGGCCTTGGGCTACTAGGCATGGGGGACACACCCATATGCCTACGTTGTGTCATAGGCCTAATTAAGTAGGTGAGGCCCTATTCATACACGAAAATTTTCGTGCAAAATGCGAAATTCAACTCTTATTTTATAGGAATGTGCTCGAATGACCAGATTGACATTTGGTGGTTTTTGAAAACAGCTAGCCTAGGCCTACTGTAGGCTTAGGCTAGACCGGTTTCTGTTCTCTCGCTGTGTAGGCCTATACGGCGGAACTTAACCATAAGTATCTTTTCAAACATTGGCTAGGTTTGTCACACGATTTTTAGCGCAGCTATAGGCAGGGTTGGCAGTTTTTGCCACAGGCGGTTTTTACCGGTGGTTTTTACCGGTAAAAACCGTCCCGGTGAAAACAGGTTTTTGCCGAAAAATGGAAAAAACGGCAAAAACCTATTCTGCTACAATGAATAAAACATTGTTAACAAGTACTTTTTATGCTTTTTTCAAAGTCTAAAGAAGAAATACATTCTGTTACATCAAGATTAATCATTTTAGGCAACAATACATACCATATTAGAGTTTGAATGTGATTTTTTTAGTTATTTTGGCCACTTTTTGTCCGATTTACACTGTTTTTGTGTTAAGTATAAGCATACAGCTAGGTATATTTAGATTGCAGAAAAAAATGCAGAAAACAATGGGAAGGAAAATCATGGGGATAATTTAAAGAATTTATTTTCAGTTTGATGGGGAAGCTTTCATGAGCATACTGGCAAGTTGGTAACTCCCACTCTTGGTATACCCTTTCAAGGGGATCCTGCAGCTGTGTTGCCTACGTATAGGCTGTACAGCACATTCTTGTTTCATGATCATATCCCCACCGCCTGCCAAGAGAACACCAACTAAATTCTATTGGGATTATCATGGGAACATAGAAAGATGTGTCCTCAGGACTGGGTTGAATGTTAGTGAATATTTAACAGAAGGCAACATCTTGGTCCCATTTAAAAATCTTGCAGTAGTCCCATAGCCACCCACAAGAGTTGGTTATGTCATTGTAATAAGCCCACTCCCTGGTATTGCCCACTGCACAGGTGGCTATGCATACAGTAATTATAGGCACCTTTTTGGTCTCAGGTTTCAGTCTCATCGAACTACAGGATACACACACTCACTTCAAAAACGATAGCATGAAATAATGAGAAAAGCACATGAATCAGTCAGATAGGTATTATGGTAATGAAGTTTGCGTCGGGGTAAAATTGGACACAGTCCTCTCTTCGCTTTGGCGGAAGTCGGTGGTTTTGGGAAGCTTATGACTTGTGGAAACAAGAATCCGCGTTCCGCGTGTAGCTGTCTGTGATGTCTGACATATAACTCAGTGTATTACATACATTGAACCTCCGTTATGAAATGTCTCACACTGAACCCTCCACCTTCCTTCAACAATTTTTTCCACTTTCTTTATAAACTAAAGTGCTGGCTATCCACTTGTCATTTTAACGATTACGTATTGGTGGGTTATCAATTTTTTTTCAATGAAGATTACTCAGTCCCAAAAATAGACCTCTTCGTATTATGTTTGGGTTGTCCAATAAATTCTTACTTAATTATCTCTCAGTAATGGTGAGCTTGAAATACCCAGAAGAAGCTCCCTTGATGAAACTCTTTACTTCGTACGTTTGCTACTGGTCAGCATGTATGGCGACTGTAATGTGCTTCATCTGCTGTGTCAAACTGAAGTTTCTGACATGACATAAGGAAATTGGCTCTCCCAAACCTCATTCTGCTACTGTACTCAATATGTGTAACAGATATTAGCCTTGCCAAATTTGTGTCCTGAACTTATATTGAGAATTTCATAACTTTACACCATAATTTTATTAATCCTCAGTTTGAAAAGATAACTATTGCTTGATTAAATCTAGTCATGTGTTGCAAACCAACTGGGGTAATTTTCAGACCAGATTCTGTTGGCAATTAGTTTGCTTGTTTGTGGTTACACTTTAACATGTTATTGTGCTTAGGCCTACAGTCCTATTGGAATAGACTGAGCATATTTCACTGTTTGTTAGAAGTGTTTGGACAAAGTTTTAGTGCTCACTTTTTCAGCAAAATAGAAGTGTAAATGAATTTTAATAATTTTTCGTCAACTGCGTTTTAATCCCATCATGTTCAGATGGGGTCAATCCAACTGCCTACTCGTCTAATTGCCAAGGCGTAGAAGAGGTTTTTTCCATTTCTCTCCGTTTTTTACCGGTAATAACCAGTTATTACCAGTTATGTACCAGTTTCTAGGGTGGCAAGACCGCTGTCCCGTCGGTAAAAACAGGTTTTTGGGTTCCGGCAAAAACCCCTACCCTGGCTATAGGCCTATTCGCATTAGTAAACTTTCGTACTGTTTTTTTGTCGGGCTTCTGTACTGTAAAACTTGATTACACAATGTCGGCTATACCTTTTAGATTTAATGTCCTCTCATAGGCCAAAAAACGGTCGGAGGAAACATGTGGGATTGCATACAAGTTTGCTTTGTAAGAATGCCTTGTCTATGCCTACGGATCTGAGAACGAGTGCGTGTTTGCACAATGTACAGGTACATGCACCGATCTTAGTACGGTAACGTAATCCGATACTAGCCTATCACTTTCACAGTGCAGTGCGTACCTATGCAGACTGTACATACGCATAGAGTCATTTACTGGCTTTGTATATAAAAGACAGCAGCTCATGTTTTCTTCAGTATGAATTTGTTACAAACAATAGACTTACTTCTGAGAGTCCACAGACGAATTAAAGTAATAACATTGTTGTACAGTATTGCAGGGAATTTTGGAGATAGGGGGACTGTACAGATCGAATAAAGAAATCAAAATGTACTCACCAAAACAGATCTGAAGTCCACATTTAAATAGTTTGCTCTGGCCCCCTTTTTTTTTAAAATGTCTGTGGTCAGTATTCCGCCCGGTCAGTGTTCCAATATACAAAATGCGCTTTTAATAAATAACAAATTTCCGATAGTAGTATAATATATACGTTCTAGGCCCTAGCTTTACCTTTCGCGAGACCACGTTTGCCTTGTAACACGGGAATTAAAAGTCAAAAGAAATGTTCCTGAAGTGAAAATATATTAGCAGTTGCTCATGCGATATGAAACGAATTTTTGCTACACTGGGATAAAAATGCTTCTCCCTTCAGGATAATTTGAATACTAAATACTAGGTTTTAAATCAAATAAAAATATGTAAACAACTCCAAAGGTGATGGTGGCTCGTTGCCTAGTCATTGGTGCAGCCGACAGTAAGTACAATTGTATGTTAGTAAATTCCCTTTGTTCATGCCGAAGAACGTGGCTTAAGAATTCCTCGGTGATAAATAAAGTTATTAGTCAAGACAAAGGTTTGTATTAAAACTTGGCTCAGCTACTCTTGGCCGGGAAATATATCACCGGAACAGAGGATGGGCTTAGCGCTAAGCAAAGAAATGTTCTAGAATAAGCAGCTACAGGGGAATAATGTGTATTCAACTTTTGCATCCTAGCAGTTATTGAGACCTTTTTTCCCCCTGTAGGCCAGTGGCTAGTGTTACATTACTGAAAACCCTACGTAGAGTGGTTTGTGCACACAGAAAAGTGCTGAGGCCTACATACTTTTTGCATTTGTGTAGCAATTTGGCCAGGCTTGTGTTGCAAATGGCATGCAAACCCAGATAAATTCTTCCTAGTTGTATGCCTCGAGGCCAAGAACTAACTGAGACCGGTCGCCTCTTCCTTGGCCATCAGTAATTCGTGTCCTCGCCTGGCCCTCGTTTTTTATGGAGTCTAATTACAGTATGTCGCATGTCCTCGGCTGCAGCCTTAAACGAACATTTAAGGGTAGAAAAAATAAGCCGTTGTTCGATATTCGCGGCAAACCCTTAAAATGTTCGTAAAATAACGACTAACCCGAGGAAAATCAAAAATGTGGCTGCGTACAAAACACATTCAGTGTCTCCATAACGACATCATTGAGCGTACCAATGAGAACAAAGTACTAATTCAATCACTATGTGTAAACAGCTGGATCGATTTAGCACAAGCAACGACCATTGAACAAGACGTTTGTGTGTGTGTTTGTTGTGTGTGTGTGTGTGTGCATCTTGAGGGGTAACGTTTGCTATTGCAATTTACAGACGTCATGGTAAATAACCGACTATAGGTATATATCCCGTTTTACTGTTAGTAGCTAGTATACCTGGCTAGTCTGATTTTAAATTAAGCCTAATTTAGGCTAACGTTAGATGCTCTTGGGTTCCTTTTATGTGCACTTACAGTACCATCGGACATTGACGTTTCTTACTCTTGGCGATAAAAGAGATAGTATTGGGTTGTAACTTTTGTTGTAAACCTGTAACGTCCCAAATTCCAAATCGGTACTGTACCGAGTGAAAGACTGTGTCGCCTGTAACTACGTGACTGAGTAAGTGAGAGGGAATCTACATTGAGTGTACACAAGTTAAGTTAGTGTTTATGAAGCAATTATGCAAGACCATGCATTCTCGTGGTCGTAAGCACTGTTTATAGTATAGATCATGGTCGTGATCGAACGGCTGTAGGGTACCGTAGAGCTAGTCATGCTGGAGTGGTATGGTACGTCTTTTTTACCTTTGTGTGACCGGACCTCAATAACATTGCATATCAACATCTAGGTTTCGTTTGTAGCGTGTTTAATGCCGTAATATAATAAGGACCGTTTTTGAACAAAGGCGCCCCCCCCCCCCCCCCCTTTGTCAAAAACTTTACCCCCAGACCGATTTTATGCTGTTTAGGTTACTTCCCGAGCTATCACTACCATTTTGTAGCTTAATCAAATTGTATTTTTCAAACTCTGTAAGCACTGGGTCGTGGCATTTTTAAGAACAAAGAAGACTAAGAAGATCAAAATCTTATTGTCTTTTCCTTTTTGCAAACGTTCATGGCATACTTTAAATTCCATGAATTCGTTACAACACACTGAAGTGCATGGTGATTCCTAAAATGTCTGCTTTGGTGTATATATTGGGTGTGGATAAGGTTTAACCACTGGGGTATTTTTTTTTTTTCAAAGTTGATATAAGCAACCTATGTACATAACTAACATAACATAGAATAACATAACATAATCATACATAACATAACATAAACATAAACATAACATAACTACCATACATAACATGACATACATAACATAACATAACATCAAATAACAGGTTTTAAAGTGCAAAAGGAGGGTGCTAAGGCCCCATAGAAGATGCCCCTGAAGTCCCTACAAACCTTAACGTGAAATAAAGAACCAAACCAGACACCAACGAGCCCTAGCACATCACTTTGTGCATCCTTTGTGCAATCCGTTGTTTGCGCTCTTACAGGCACAGACTGTTATAAAACACTAAGTGAGATAAACTAAGGCTGAGTCGGGTACAAAATTTGGAACCGTGTACCCGTTTTCACTGGTGCCCGGTATGTAATGGGTTACCCCGAACTTAGGGACTGGGACTCTGGAAGTTTTGTGACTTTCAGAGCCTAGTAAATGCATTTCATGTTGATAGCTGATTTCAAGACTACCTATGGTACAGCGGTAAACAACCAGTTATTCTGACCTTTTTAGGAATTAATGGAAATTTGGCAGCATTTGTTCTATGTACGGAATATGATTTGTGGCGTTTTGATTCCTTGCTGTAGGCAGTCAGGGAATCGATGGCGATGGTGATGTCGTATGTGTGTGTGTGTGTGTGTTGGTTTATGTGTTTGTTATCACTCATTGTAATCGCGATATCTCAAGATCGGAATGACTGATACTTTCATATTTGGTACTGTAGGTATGTTGTCATGTTGGGAGGGAAGATAGAACCCATTGTTTTTGGCAGAGGTCAATAGGTCCATTTCGAGGTCACCAGGAGGTCAAAGTCCAAAAACCTTGTATTTGCAATATCTCCAAGATAGGAACTGACCGATACTTCTCAATATTTTGATATGGTAGGTTTGTCATGTTGAGAGAAGGGAACCCTAATTGTTTATTGGCGGAGGTCGAAAGGTCATTTTTGGGGTCACCAGAGGTCGACGTCCAAACCTTTAATCGCGATCGTCTCGAGATAGGTAATGACTCGAGTACTTTTCATAGTTGGTATGTCTACATGCCATGTTGAGACAAAGAACCCTTTTGTTTTTTTGGCAGAAGGTCGAAGGTCATTCAAGGTCACCAGAGGTCAAAGTCCAAAAAACCTTGTAATCTGCAATATTCTCGAGTTTAGACTGACCGGATACTTTTCATAGGTTGGTTTGTAGCTATGTGTCATGTCGAGAGGAATAACCCTATTGTTTTTTGGGCAGTAGAGCGGTAGTCAAAGTTCATGTTCGAGGGTCACCAGAGGTCCAAGAGTACCACAAACCTTGTAATCGTGATATTCCAAGATAGGAATGCCGAGTACTTTTCATAGTTGGTATGTAGACATGTTCCTTGTCAAGAGGGGAGGAACCCTATTGTTTTGGGGACAGGTCAAAGGTCATTCAAGTAAACCATAGGTCAAATAGTCCAACAACCTTGTAATCGCAATATCTCGAGATGGATGACCGATACTTTTCATAGTTGGTATGTAAAGCAAATGTCATGTTGGATAGGAAAGTTCCTATTGTTTTTGGCAGAGTCAAAGGTCATTCGAGGTCACCAATAGGTCAAAGTCCCAAAAACCTTGTAACTCGCGATATCCTCAAGATAGGAATGTGACCGAGGTACTGGGTTTCATAGTTTTGGTATGTATACATGTCATGTTGAGAGTAGGAAGACCCTATTGGTTTTTTGGTCAGAGGTCAAGGAAGTCATCTCAAGGTTCACCATAGGTCAAAAGTCCAAAAACCTTGTGAATCTGCAATATCTCGAGGTATGGAACTGATCTTTTCACACCCCGATAGCTTTTCATAGTTGTATGTTTATTTTAGCTTGGTGTCCATGTCGGCTAAGGAATGAACCCGAGTTTTTTTTCTGTGCAGAGGATCATTAGGTCCTTCAAGGGTTCACCTAGTAGGTATCAAATGCTTAAAACCATTGTAACATCTGAGTATCTCAAGTAGGAATGAGCCCGAGTAACTTTTCATAGTATGTATGTAGACTATTCATGTTGAGGACGAAGAACTCTCATAGTTGTTTTTGGCAGAGGTCAAAGGTCTTCGAGAGCACCAGAGGAGGATCAAGGGGTCCTAAAACCTTTTAATCATTGGTATCTCGGATGTAGGAATGGCGACATTTCATAGTTGGGTTATGTAGCTTTGTCCATGGTCAAGGGGGAGAACCCTATTGTTTTGGCAGAGGTCCAAAGGTCATTCGAGGTCACCATATGTGGAAGTCCAAATCACCGTTGTAATATCGTTGATATCCTTTGATATGTTGAATGACCAAGACGTTTTTCTTAGTTGGTGTGTAGATTTTTCATGTCAAGGGGGAAAGCCGTCTTTGTTTTTGGCATAGGTCAAAGGTCCCTTCAAGGTCACCACGAGGTGGAAGTCCGAAAACTTTTTTTTTTTCATTTTTTGGTTATTAAAGTTTTTTGGTTCCAGATGTCTATGTGGCATGAGCTGATGTGAGAATGGGTGAAATTGTGACCACATCATAAGACATGATGAGTAGAGAAGTATACAATTTGAAATGGGATGATCCACAGTGGGTAAACAAAGACACCGGGGACGATCCACAAACCCCCTTTTAGGCAAGGAATCACGAAGCCTTTTGTGGCTTTCTGGTTTTAAAACATAAAGGGTGGGTACCCGTTT
>JAIZAY010002057.1:0-11729 GCA_029531755.1 Holothuria leucospilota | reverse complement strand
ATATAATGCCATGAATATTCAAGATTAAGGCGGTAAAAATAGCTAGCATCAAGTAAAAAATCGTAGAAAAGTTTTAAGCAATTGAACTCTGCAATGCAACGAAATTTAAGAAAACCGTTAAAATCTGCAATGAATAGCGTCTCTTAACTGCTTAAGTTATCAGGCTCTATAGAATAGAACAGTACGTTTCTGCACAATGTGATTTTACCAATTTACTTTTTTTTTACTTTCGACCTTTCTCCTTCAAGACCTAGAAAATACTGTACATGTCATTTATTCCATTAAAATAGGTAATGGAAAGGTAAAAATTGAAAAGCCGAGCAAAAATTGGAGGAAGAACAGAAGAGGTTGGTTGAGATTTAGATTAATGATTGACCCCATGACTCGGTTTGATACATATGCAGAGTAATCGATCTGTAATTGCAGCGAAATTAACCATTCAACATATTAAAAGAAATTTATACTTTGCAATGGCAGAAGAAACCTATTTCGATTTTGGTACATCCTTTAAACGTTTCTGTGAAAAGCTCAAAGGGGGTCGTTTGCACACCCCGACCCCCCCCCCTTGGTGACGCCCATGCCTTGTAGTGGAGAAAAAAAGAGAAACAACTGTAAAGATGGAAAAGGCTGAATGTGCTAACGAGACAGAACAGAAACATCACTGTCAAAACAAACTAGGCCTGACAGTTATACAATTTTTGTGCAATTATTTTACCCACGTCGTAAGGTGACAGAATCTGGAACGTGCGTCATTTTTCAGTAGGCCTATAGGTCTAGGTTGGTGGGGTGGAAGGCGTATTAAACACCCAAGGCAATCACGGGACAAATTTTTGGCACCATTTCCGGTCATTCCTATGATTTTACAATCTATTGCCTTAATTAGCAATAGTATCTATAGTAGGCCTAGTCTGACATAGTAGGTCTACTGCTGAAATAATTGTCAAATCATCCTTCATTCAGTTGGAATAGAGCCTATAAGGCTATAGCAGTCCGTGCTTAGTTGGATTAACAATTTTGGGTAAATGCTGAATTTTGATGACTCTTCAAACTCGTAACCCGTTTGAGATTAGGCTCCCTGACTAGATAAGGCCCTAGACAACGATATTACAAGAGCCTCCCCTTACTCAAAATTCATATCTGGCTTTACATCTGGAAATATCTGGTTGATTAAAGACTTTATATGGCCATATAAAGCCATATATAACTTGATTAAAACACAACCAGATATGCATATAAAGTTTGATATGGCCATATAAAGCCAGATATAACTTGATATAATCGTGATCCTGATATGTATATAAAGTTTGATATGGCCATATAAAGCCAGATAAAACTTGATAAAACTGTGATCCAGATATGTATATAAAGTATGATATGGTCATATAAAGCCAGATATAACTTGATTAAATGGTGATCCAGATATGTATATAAAGTTTGATATGGCCATATAAAGCCAGATATAACTTGATTAAAACATAACCCAGATATGCATATTAAGTTTGATATGCCATATAAAGCCAGATAAAACTTGATAAAACTGTGATCCAGATATGTATATAAAGTTTGATATGGCCATATAAAGCCAGATATAACTTGATTAAATGGTGATCCAGATATGTATATAAAGTTTGATATGGCCATATAAAGCCAGATATAACTTGATTAAAACATAACCCAGATATGCATATTAAGTTTGATATGGCCATATAAAGCCAGATATAACTTGATATAATCGTAATCCTGATATGTATATAAAGTTTGATATGGCCATATAAAGCCAGATATAACTTGATAAAACTGTGATCCAGATATGTATATAAAATTTGATATGGCCATATAAAGCCAAATATAACTTGATATAATCGTGATCTAGATATGTATATAAAGTTTGATATGGCCATATAAAGCCAGATAAAACTTGATAAAACTGTGATCCAGATATGTATATAAAGTTTGATATGGCCATATAAAGCCAGATATAACTTGATATAATCGTGATCCTGATATGTATATAAAGTTTGATATGGCCATATAAAGCCAGATATAACTTGATATAACCGTGATCCAGATATGTATATAAAGTTTGATATGGCCATATAAAGCCAGATATAACTTGATAAAACTGTGATCCAGATATGTATATTAAGTTTGATATGGCCATATAAAGCCAGATATAACTTGATAAAACTGTGATCCAGATATGTATATAAAGTTTGATATGGCCATATAAAGCCAGATATAACTTGATAAAATGGTGATCCAGATATGTATATAAAGTTTGATATGGCCATATCAAGCCAGATATAACTTGATTAAAACATAACCCAGATATGCATATTAAGTTTGATATGGCCATATAAAGCCAGATATAACTTGATATAACCGTGATCCAGATATGTATATAAAGTTTGATATGGCCATATAAAGGCAGATATAACTTGATATGCTAGATATGCAAATGAGCATTTTGTTAGTTTGTTTTATTATTTATTTGATTTGATTCTTGGATTATGCTTGTTACAAACTAAGACATGTTTTGGATACAGCATCACCTTCCCAGACATTGCAGTTATTTAGTGTCTACACTTCTGTTAATACCGCAGTGTACTAAGTGAACTTAGGCAAATAATTTGCATATTTGGGCGGAGCTTGTATCTAAACCTACATTTTTCATGATTTAGGAAGTTGAAAGTAAAATATGCACCACGCAGTAAACAAAATTTAGAGTCAAATACGTAATTAAGTTTAAAATAAGAAGCCCATATCACTGTGATTACATAAAATAGGAAATTTCAAGGCATTTTTCTGTTCACTGTTATGAAATAAGTTGAATTTATGTACTTAAGTCAATTCAACTTAATACTTACATTAAATTCTAATTCATGGAGCACTTAAACATTGTTTTCTGGTGTTCAAAGTCTCCATGAGGAGTGTGGACTATAAGTCCCAACTATGATTCATAACTAGAGCAGATCTGTGCCATATAAAGGCTTGATCCAGATAGAACTTTATCTGGCCATATATGGTTTTTATCCGATCTGATATAAATTCCATGTCTGGTGCAGATATGGCCAGATATAAATTTCCATATATGGGCCAGATATGGGCCATATAAAGAGTGAGCCATATAAAGTTTTATATGGGTCATATATGGCACAGATATGGGCCAGATATAAATCTCTTTATATGTGGCATATATGGATTTTCCATATATGGGCCAGAAATGGAGTAGCCATATATGGGGCATATCTGGGCCATATAAAAGTGAAACTTTACCTGGGCCATATATGTCCATATATGGCCTTTATATTATATCAAGTTATATCTGCCCAATTCTTGAACAAGCCAGATATGAATTCCATATCTGGCCCAGATATGGGCCAGATATGAAATCCCATATCTGGGCCATATATGGATTTTGAGTAAGGGTCTAATGTTAGGCCTAAAGTTCATACAACAAGCAACATTTCCAGTTACTGTAGCCACAGCCTATATTGGCCCGAGTCTAAAGTTACGCTGAATAAAACTTCACGTTAGGCCTATTTCATTTATTTTCACCAAACTTACGTTTGGAATGTAATTCCCCTTTTCCTGTTTCTATCCGGCCTGTTTGTGGCGATTGGGTATTTTTTGACAGAGTAAACAAAATCTTTCGGTTTATGTCATGACAGTACTGTATCGTGTGTGTACCTTACGTAGGCTACGTCGATACCGATTCCACGAATTGTTGTTTTGGGTGTAGCAATATGGCGGACAAGCCGTACTACTGGCTTCAAGAAAATGACGTCATGCTGTCTCCAGTCTATTATTACTCCAAGGTTTCAGCTGACATGCGGTCGGCTTGGTTTGTGGTAAGCTGTTTTTATTATTCAAGATCCATCTTTATGAATGGATCATTATTTCTTGAAGTGAAAGAAACTGTACAAACTCATTCAGAGCGTCAATTAATTTGTCAACAAACTAGGTGCATAAAATAGCCATAGGAGTACATGGACGATTCATTTTGGTAAACATTTTAGGCTTGCCGAACAGTATAGTCACTGTAATTTTGTAAACAGTAGTTCCGCGAAGGGTAAAGTATAGTATAATCTAGTCATTATAGTAGTATCTATAGTCCTCATTCAAGCCCTACACACCGTGCTCCATTAGCACTTAGCGCCGTATAGTAGTCTAATGGAGTATAGTATATTGGGCACTGATTGAGGGCTATGTAATACCAGCCGTCCGGGCCAGCTAGTTCTAGAGTGAAATGCTTCAACAAACAGCTATTTCGTTTGGATTTTGGGGGATTCTATGACAAAGAAACATTCTTTTCCTGGGAAATATATACTGCAGTATTTGTTCGAATGTGAGTTAATTTTATCACAAAGAAGAGTTTCCAGCTAAGCTTTGTAACAATAATTTTAGCCAAATTTTCATACAGCCTGGAAGTAAGAATGGAAAAGCCAGCAGTCAGAATGCTTTCCTGAAATGTACACTAAAAGATCACACATTTTTTGACATTTACAGCAATATAACTAATAGAAAAAATAGGAAAAATATCCTGAAGGAAACCCAACCTACACCTGTATGCCTGTCCCATATTCCTGGAAATGGTACTGTAACATCCATGCCTTACAAGTTGCATAATATAAACAACCTATGTTTTAAACTGTCAGGAATTTATTCAGAGCCATGAGATTAAAATTTGTTTTGAAAATTTTCGGGAGGGGGGACTGCCGCTGTTCCCCCCCCCCCTCCCTGAAGCGTGGCCGCTGTGCACAGCCATGGACATTTTTAAGCATTGTTCAAACTTAAATTTGAACCACCCAGTGTACAATATGAATATGTACATGCACTATACCGTGTATGAACAGCAAATATCACTGTATCACTGTATGTTGCTACAGCATGCATCGTCCTGACATAAGCATGAGTCCAGTTCATAACGGGAAAATGCAGTCACCCCAATCAGAATACCCTGTCTCCTTAATTCATGAATGGCTTGTTTGTTTGATTATGTGATGATATTTTTGTTACTGAATTGGTAAATTCATGGCAACTAAATCCTTTCATTACCTCTTGTTTGTAACAGTTATGTTAAAAAACATCATCAGAGGTACTTGTCAAGCAAACAAGAGAAGATCTGCAAGAGTTTGCTGATTTTTTAAAGCAATTTCGAGGCAACTGCCTATTGCCTTTAAAGGGAATAAGCAGTCACACCAATTTATTTTGAAAAACTCAGCTGAATCCTTCGCCCTCACCTCAGCCCAATCAATATTTGACCCGCATCCTAAAAAGTTTAAAAATCACTGGTTAAGAACATAATGACAATGAAACAAAAAATGGACTTTTGCTAACTTCACAATCACAACCAGTACAGTGAGTACACCTTGTAGCTTTCAAGTGACGAGGCGAGTTTTCTCAATAAAGCTTGTGCAAATTGTAACCTATCTGCCTATACAGCAGTTAAGGACAATACTTGTTAGTTGCTTAATAGCCCGATAGTCATTTGGCTTCAAAACCCAAGTTAATATTTCTACTTTACACCTGATATAATTGAAGCAGGGAAAAACTTTTAATAGGATGGAAAATCATCATATAGCACGTGTATTTATTTAAATCATCTCTAGAGTCAGTTATAGGTAAGTGGACATGCAACTAAATCAGTTGTATTATTCACCAATATTAGGTAAAGATCCCTGGAAGAAAAATCTGTTGGAGTTATTTGGACATCTCTTACCGTTCGCACGATAACTTCTTCCAATTTTGACCATTTCTGAGATTGTTCATTTAGCTATACCCAAAAATAATGATGCGGAGTGTTGTACATTGTCTGAATTTCTTTTGTTAATCCTTCATAAATTATCGTGTTATTATTTTCTAGCTTCTTTCTAGTTTAGTATTTATTGTGGACATTTTCAAAGTGCCGTATAGCAAATTCCAAAGTAAACCCGTCAGGCATGCCAACATTACAACTGTCCTTGGAATGGAGGTCAAACAAAAAAGGATAACGTAACACCTATCCCATGATTCCCTCTCATCACGTCAGAAATGTGCATAAGTAGCTGCAGTGTTCATTCATGATGTACCGGTAAGTGCAAAACAGTAACTGTCTTGTAAAATGTTCAGTATCTTTAATGGGTTTGATGAAAACTGCGGTTATCTTTAACGATTTAAATTCTTTTTTACATTTAAAAGGGCAGGTACTACATTCACATGTCCACAGACCTTTAATATTAAGTTTACAAAGAGTCTAACAGTTCCACGTTTGTAAATTTCTGTTGTTATATTATTTGGGCCTTTGATTCAATACATGTGCTCAAAAGTGTACTCATACTCTTGTACATTTAACTGTACTCGTACACATGGCTTTGTACTTGTACTCATACTCGTACTTTGAAAATCAGGTACTTGTACACTTATTCATATTCAGGCCTTTGTACTCGTACTGATACTACTACTCGGGGCCTCTACTCGTACTCGTTCTCAACAGGGACGGATGCAGGATTTTATGATAGTGCGGGGGTGGTCCACTGAGTTGGGGAGGGCTCGAGAGAGGGGTGTTCTCCTCCCGGCATGGGGACTGTTTGACAATTTCAGATAAAATTGTGCAATTTGGTGACTCTTACAGCGTAAATCCCAGAAATTAAAATGTTTTTTTATGTCCTCCTCAGGAGCAGAACCAGCAGCTTTTCAATTATAGCCATAGTTGCGCTGCCAGGATTTCATGATTAGGGACGCAACATAGAAGATGTCGAAATACCAACCGATATAAACCCCAAAAATCGGTGTAAATTTAGACATGCGTATTTACGAATTTTGCACCTAGGGTGGAACCTTCCTTTGCCACCTAGTACGGAGGTGCCGACCTGGAGAGGGGTCTAACGGGAGGGTACACCTCCCCTTCGGGAATTTTTGTTCGTCAAAGGTGGCTTAGATGCAAAATGGTGCTATATTTGGTAAATTTTCGAACTGATCAAGTGTTAAAAAATTCTCATGCTTTAGCGAATTGTTTTTTTTATTTTGATTGAGTGTAAGGGAAGGGTGTGGTGTCTAAGTAAAGGGGTGGAACTCCTCCCCTTGAGAAATTTTAGTTTATGTAAGGTGGCTTATATGCAAAATGGTGCCATCTTTGGCAAAGCTTTTAACTGATTACATGTTAAGAAAATATCGTTATTTAGTGAAATTTTGGCTTAGGCATCACACCCCTACAAACTCGTGCCATGAGACCGTGTGCACAAAGTGCCCCCCTGCACTTGGCTTGTGTGGCGCCTGGTTCTGTTATCGCCAGTCTTTAGGGCTTTGAGAGAACCAGAAACGAATACAGAACTGACGATGGGTTGGTTGTAAAGATGATGTTGCCTTTTCCTCTTCATTTACAGTATTTACACATTCTACCTGACAAGATTACAAAATTTGTTCTCAGCTAACGTTCGGCACCGTACACATATTTTCAGCTAACGCTTATTATTGGTCTATAACCAGCTAACGCTGACATCAATCAAATTCCAGGATGCATGGCGCATCTTACTCCTCAGGAAAATCCCGCAATTCAAAGACAGAGGCGTGTTTTAATTGATATACTCTCTACATCATAAGTTATACACTTTAAACATTATTTTGTACTGAACCACCAATCATAACATATATATTACTGCGACGACTTGAAGCAAGTGTGTCCGCCATGCTCACAACCTTGCAGTAACTTTAACATATTAGGAATTAGCATAAATTGTAACAACAATATTTCAGTCCCGTCTGAAACCGGTTATACATACTTGACAAGTATGTACTAAAAATATTCGACCCCTAATATTTCTATAAAGTGTGACCCCCAGTCCTTGAGCTATGAGAAATACTGTTCACAATTCTCATAGATAAACTTATGGCTAAAACACCCTACCCTGTTAGCCCCTTATATTTTCATAAAAATCTCTTAAATGGTCCTACCTAAGAAAAATAAAAAGAAACAAAAATTAGGCACTTATGGGTGACCTGGTTAACCGAGGGAGATGATATTAGACACCTACCTGGTTAAACCGTCCGCTTCACCTGTTTTTCTTATACGAAGACTAACCCGCCGTGAGGGACGATCTCTCCGTTCAGCCGTTGGCATACCTCGGAGGCCAAAACGAATCTCCCTATTAGACCAGGGGTGATATCACCTCCCTATATAGACGCAGTCCAAACAGGGAGGGGATATTAGAAACCTTCCTGACCAAAATTAGCATTTCACGCTAGCTTTAACCAGTGGAGTGATATATCGTCTCCCTATTTTAACCTATTCCCTACTAATCGCCCTTAAAATGACGGCGGGAATTTTTTGAATAGAAACTGCCCTCGGTAAACAAATTAGGCTACGTAAATACGTAACGCATGCAGACCCAGGACAGTAAGTCCAAGCCGAAGTTAGCAATTCTATTGTAAAATTCAACGCACCCTGCGACAGAACCGGCAAAGGGCTTGTTAGAAACAGGGAGTTGTCCAAATAACAACTCCCTGTTCGAAACTCTTGAGTTAATTACCAAATAGGAACGTTACTGATGATGCTTTAAAGTTTTAATTGACATCCAAATTAAACCGCAGCACATATAGCACTTTACAAAACTCGTAGTCCTATTTCCAAACGAGAATCCCAACGAACAAGTTAAAATGGGAAATAACCGGAGTAAGAGTAAAGGTATGCATGTATCATGATGCACATTCTCTGTAAATGTACCTAATGACCCTTGAATGAGCTTGTGTAATGAGTAATATCCTTCATGACATTAAAATGTTAGGCTACTCATGATATAACATTGCCAGATAGTCGCCGCTTGACCGATGTAAACCCGTGGTTGGACTTGTACCTCTTGTTTTCGGAAAATAGTTTTTGCTAGAATTATTCCGTGCATTATCGTCCGAATAATCGTTATCACGCATGGAGTGCGCAAATGAATAATAGACCCCTTTCCAAATAAAATTACAAAGGATTATGGGATAGAGTTTTGGTGTGTGTAGTATTTGTAAATGAAAGTTTACTGTGACGAAAAACAACTCTTACCAAAACTCAGTCCCATTATCCATTGTACTTGCTATTTGAAAAAGGGTCCATCATCATGATTTCAACTTAGGTGGATTATTAAAACTTAAACAGCTTTCTGTTCATATAAAAAAGATTGCAAGGATTTTTTCAGGCAAGTCCCTTTAGTAATTGTGATCAAGTAAGAAACTGTTCATGTCTAAATCAATTGAACAATATAAAAACATCGTGGTTGAATTTTACCAGGAGCGTGGTCACGGATATCCAACTATTTCCTTGTATGTATTTCAAGGAAATTGTTTCCAAATAAACATGTATCTGGTACTTTTGACGACTGATGGAAAATCTTGGGTAAAAATCTACACATAACGGTTAAATTTAACAAATACTGGCTTAAGATGAGGTGTTCTACAGTATAGTTTAAAGAATTGAAGATTCTCATAATGCTGTTGCTTTTTAATAAATGTTTTAAATAGAATAATAGCAATAACACAGAAGACCTCGCCGTACGTTGGGGCAGGTGAATTTTGACTTAAAATAGTGCATTTTTGTTACACTCTACTTGCTGTTTTATGAAATACTTAATACAGTTTAAAGTAAGTTACCAATTTATCATATCTTCTTAATGGACGGGAAAGACTTTTGGCCTTTCAAATCTTCCCTATGTACTTTCATATCCAATATATTGCATACCTTCATACCTACTTGACTAAGAAAACATTTAGGCCGAGATGAGCATTCAATAAGCCCAAGTTCTAGTATAAAATGTTCTTAAGACAGACTTATAGGATTTAGGTCAAGAAAATCCTGATTGTGTTCTTTTAATGCTGTAGTCAAGCTACATGGATTCACGTTATTACGGTAATATAGATATAAATTTCTTCAATTTCGGAAGTGTTTTGTCAATTTAGAAAGAAACATACCTTGTTTATTTGAGATCAAATGTTTGCAAAAGTAAAACAAAATGAAGATGAAATGTATTATTCCATTAGGTCCCTACATCTTTAGTAATAGATACAAGTTCATTTGGTATTTAAAACAATACTGGGATGGTACACTATACTAGCTTTCAACTTAACAATATTCTTCGTTCTCTTCATTTTTATTCGTTTTCGTTTGATGTTGATCGTAGCACATATATGCAGGATTATCGTGCAAAATTGTCTCCTGAGGTACAGCATTGGTACAAACTTCAGCTTCGTTGCTTCTGTTCTTCTTGAATTTTACATATAAGATGAAGTAAAACAAAAGCAACACAATAATAGCAAATATCAACACCATGGTAGACGTAATAAATGCTAAACAATCATTACTTGATTGAATAGTGCCCTCAGTTACGACCCTTCTCTGCGATTTGCATGAAGAAGCATTCGCCATATTTACATCTTCAGTGGGAACAAAGTGAGGATCTCCGACTGATAGCATTGTGGTAACCTTGGTGTTGTCTGTCTCAGGGTCATTGATCGTATTGGGTGGTATAAGACGTGCAATAACCGCTTTTGTTCTTGTTCCATATGTATAACATACAACCACATCTATACCATTTCCATTAGGAACCGCTTCAGATATAACTAAGGTAGTCTCCCCGATTGACTGCTTGATTGTAATGTTCATGTCAACCAGCAGAGATGTATTGGTACGATCCATGTCAAGAATATCTCCATTAGCACCAAAGATTTTCCAGTACATTAAACGAGGAGGTTTACTCCTACAGGTAAAATTCAAAACGTTCGAGTGTGACGTAAATGATGTTGGTTCTATTCTAACCCAAAGGGAACCTGCAATCTCTAAGAAAGACCACGAACAATAGACATTAATGTTCTTTCCACATTTCTTTGTTTCAATAACCTGATCTGAAAGAAATACATCCCTTCTTCTAATTTTCCATCGTTTTTGGGTTTCACCGCAAGTCAACGTAACCTTTTCTCCAACGAAACCCGCTTCACCAATATTTGTCAGACACAAAGTCTGTTCCTGGGATGCATTCAGATGTAGTTCGCTTTCAAAACTATACCTTAATTTTAAGCCATTAGATGACTCAGCTAAAGCTGTGACACGGCAAGTGTATATTCCTTCAACTAAATCATTGTCGTCACTAACCTCCTCGTTATCTCGATAAAGAATAATAGTATTTTGAATCGGTAGAAGAGTTGAACACTTTACCTGCTTATCATCTTCCCAGAAGGTGTAAGTTGCTACCCCTGTTTGGATAACCTTTGCACCCTCAACAAAAAACTCTGTCGGAATCTGTCCGTTGGTAACAGTAAAAATGCTGAAAACGTACAACAAACATATAAAACTGAGTACTTGAAAACGCTGATAGGTCATGGTACGATTCCTGGGCGTCATTTGATTCAGTTCGTAAAGAAGCAAAAGAAATGCCCCAGGAGCAGAAGCCAAAGGGCGAATGTCTGCAAATGTTACACTATTGTTCCAGAAAACGTCACTGTAACCCTCTTAAGAACTTGAAATATATTTGATACACAAAACAGGTTGTACTATAGTTTTGTTTGACAAAGAAACATTCAGCAGAACAATATGACGCTTGTATCACTAGGGTTGATGTCCACTTGCTAATTTAAAAATGTAACACTATAATTATGTTGCTTTTCGAAGAGCTAATTTCACAGTTCAGCATCGCCTAGGTAAATTGTGACGACTAAGTATTAACCCTTTTGTATACGTTTCAACTGTCATTGGGGAAAATATCTTTTTTATGTAGCCG
>JAIZAY010002056.1:0-11730 GCA_029531755.1 Holothuria leucospilota | reverse complement strand
TCTGGCAAAATCCTACTGTATAGAGGTCTGACTGCTGAGCTCTGTCCTTGGCCAATGCCCCCCACAAAAACAGAGTACGGTACCCTCTTGATATTCAACTGCTCTTTCTGTGTTTACAGATTTTACAATGGATTAATATAAATGTGAAGCAGGATGATAAACCCATTCACTGGTACAAAGATGTTCCTCTTATCAACATTACAACTATCGGCAAATAATGGCAATACATCATAAATAGTAATCAGCTGTAAAAGAAACAAACCTAATCCTCTGGTAAAAAACATCTGTATGACCCCATAGGCAATCTCTTAAAGTGCCTGCAATCAAATCGTTTGTGATTGAACAACCACATAAAGTAACTTTACTTCCAGCATCTGATGCTCTCAGTTGTCCACAATTGTGGGTGTGGTTCTCCATGATACACTAACTTGTTGGCTGAAAAGAGATAAGGATGAAGTTGATTGCTATCTGCGCTTCAAGATCTATATCTAAAGTGGATGTGTGTTACTTGCTGATCATATGCTGTGGAAATGAAAAATAAAAGAAGTATCAATGTGTGTACAGAATGTGGAGAGTCTTCAAAATTTTTTATTTTTTTAAGGTTTTGTACTTTTGAGGCAGTGTTCTTTCTCTCTAAGACATAACACTATTCAGCTTGAAGTAGTAAAAATGTCTAGCACATTCAGTTAAACAGCTATTAATTGCTTGCACATGACATTAAACTTGTAAAGCCCACCAAGTTGGTAATCAAGTTAACAAATGAAAACAGTGTGAAAAGCATGTGTGACAGAAATAACGAGGATTTCATTTCCACATATGAGTCAGAACAGTGTTTCTTAATGTATCCACATGATGATATTAGCAAGGCTAGGAAAATGACAATACCATATACTGTCCTGTAGCAATGGCACCTGGATTTCGATAGTAGCCACGATTTGGTTCACTTGATAATTTTGTATAAAATGACACATTTGGTCCACTTAGACATGCATGCAAAATGGACACACACTTTCAAGCTGTAACATAGCATTTAAAAAAAGTCTCTCAACAGACAAGTTGGGAAGATGCCTTTCATGCAATGCATCAGGGGATGGGTCAAAGGTCAAGTGAACCACTTTATACTTTGATGCCCTTACAAAAAAATGTGTGTCAATTGGTTCCAAATCCTCAGGTTTTCTCACGTGTCTGCCATGGATTTTCACAGGTTTTTGCAGGGAAACCTGTGTTTTGTCCCGTTGATGACGAATTTGGAACACAGAGCGTTTGTGGTGTCCAGTTTGCTGCGGAAACACTTCTGCCACAGGTTAACCACAGGTTTGCCACAAGGTTGTGTATGACCACTCAGCAAACTGCACGCGTGGGCCATTAAAAAAAAAGAATATATTGACAAAAGAATTTCTGTGAGTCAAAACCCGTGGCGTTTGCTAAAACTTTTTGTGTTCAAGTCACTTAAGACTAAAAGGTGTATTCTCTATCTTGTAACAACCTGCTTGGAATCCACACGCGTGTGTGTGTCCAGAGGGGTTCCAAATAACATACGAGGTTTGCCCACCCAGGAACACGCGTGAATTTCTTTTGTTTTTTCACGTGTGATCACAGGATAGCAGTGGTGGTAACTGACACTAGTGTGTGTACACATATTCCTTGTGTTGTAAGGCCTGTGAACAGTTGTCATGATACAGCTGACCTTGTGATCCCACCGCATGCACTGAATTACCCAACTCGTCTATTGTTTTCACAAAAGACTACGAATAAGCAAGAGCGAGGTTGAAACTGAATGATAATGTCCCCCATCTTGTTTTACATCCTCAAGTGTAGAAGCTTGAGACAGTTTCAGATGTTGTTTTTTTAATTACACTTAAAATCAGGGTTTAAGGTGGGTAGTTGCTACATGTGATTCAGGAGCTTGACATACATGTGTACAGTATATTGGATTTTCCCCATATACAGTAGTTGGGTGCTACCAATGATTAAGTGGAATGAATTACAGTAGTCCCACTATTTAATAGAGACATGTTTATTCAGATTCTACTTGCAGGCACCAATCAAGTAGCTGCCTACCTGTTAGAGCTGCAATCACAGTTTTCAATAGTCACTTCTGCATGAAATTAATTAGGATTCGTTAAAAATGCTTCTACTGAATATATCTAGGCATTTATTGAACGATTAATACCTTGTACAAAAATAACAATATCAACAAGGTAAAATAAAATGACTGGAATTACAGTGTAGGGTAAATCATTAATGAATCTTTAACATCTGAATTGTCTCAAGTTTAAGGCATCTCAAGTATCCCCACAGTACACAACACTAGTGTGTAACTGTGACCTGAAGAGTGAAGACTGTCTTGTCCTTCTTTTGGAAATTTGGAAATGGTCAACCTACAATAAAAAGGCCAATCTGATGCCTGGTAATCTGCTAAAGCTTTCATTTTTCACACAATTTCTCTCACCAAAAGTAGGGTCAGGCAAAGAGAATTCCCCTGCTTCACATACTGCAATGCTGTGCTGATACCTATAATCACCCCTAAAAACATGAACAATCAGCACAATTATTAAACAGTCTCTACTGATGAACAATGTAAATTTTACGTTAGAGGTGATTGCTAAAATTTAAGCATAGTGATGAGGCTGGGTAGTGTGCGAAAAGTTTGAGAGTTTGTGAACAATTTGTAACAGAAAAAGATATCAACAGACACCTCACTCCACCACCTTCAGAAATCTTAATCTATAGCTTAAATGTGTTTTGGGTTCATTTCCAAAAAATTCTTAATTTTTTTGACATTGATTGGAGCAGTGCCTCAGCCTCCACCCACCCTCTGTGCTGGCACCACTGTTACATTAGTACAAATATGTTACCCAAACTTTCTCAGCAGGATGTAGCCTACATTTACATAAGCCTTTTATACTGTCAATAACAACCAAAGTGCCAATCACTGCTGGCACTAGGTTCCAAAATATCCTGCACCTACAGTACTGGGAAAATGGTTGAGGGAAAGTACTTTTTGCATTGTAACTTCATATCCAGATCCTCCTTTGAACCAAAAATCCCGCCCAACAATATTTTGGAGGGGGAACTTCCCCCCTAAATTCTGAGACCTAGTTTCAACACTGCTGGTAGCCCTAGAACCCACGTCCTCCAGATTTGAGAAGCCAGAATATTTTTTGAGTGCAATTTCCTGAGTGCAATCTGGAGCACTTGAATGCCACATTTTCTCCAATAGGCCAACTGGTGATTCACACATGGTGGAGAAAAAAAAAAACTAGACAGTCTAGAACTTTACACGTACAAGGTTATGCTTAAATTGGAATTCCCTTCATTCTGGATTGTTTGGGATGCCAATTTTTCTCCCACAATGGTGACCCTCACATCCTGGCGCCCATGATGGCACTGTGGCGGTCAGGTACTGTATTTATGATAGGGGTGACTACAGTATGTGAGCATGTCTAAACTTTTAGCTTTAGGTTGGTTGGGGTACTAACTTACAGGATTTGGACGTTGAAGAAGCTTGGAATTATTTTAAGTCAAAGTTCATTGAGGAAGTTGAGCTATTCATTCCTGGATGACAGGAGAGGCTCTAAGGAAGGTTAAGGATAAGCAAAAGCCTTGGAGGCAGTTTTTGAAATCCAAATCTCAGTAAGATTAAAACAGGTATGCTTGTTCAAGGAACCAAGATAGATGGGGTCAGAGTTAGATGAGACGGCTCAGTTTCTAACCAACTGGTTTAAGCTGGGCTGGCCACTGCCTTTTTTCCAGTTGTGGCTCATTGGCTTGTTTTCCCTACTCCATTGCTTATGCTGAGCACCAAGCACAATGGCAGAACGTAGGTTCCATTTTTAAAGTCTTTGATATGACCCAGCCAGGAGTCAAACCCCAGACCAAGATAGATGGAATACCAGGAAAGCAGTTTGTAACTTTGAGCATAATATTGCTCTGGAAGTTAAGACAAACCCCAAAGTGTTTTGACGTTACAGTATGTCAAGAACAAAATGTCAGTTACTGTAAGTGTCCTGTCCATGCTCTTGAGAGTGAAAATAATGGGGAAGTTGTTGATGTGGGTAAGGCCAACACCCCAAATCAGTTTTTTTGTAGTGTTTTTACTGATGAGGACCTGAGTTCTTTACCATTGATCAAGGGTAGGTTTGATGGTGTTCTGCTTTCAAATATTGAGATTCATAGGGATGATGTCCTGAAGAAGTTGAGCGAGTTAAAAATTTCTAAATCTCCAGGTCCTGATGGACTTCATCCTCTGATCCTTTTTGAAACTCACTTTGTAATTTGTGATGCTTTCTTGTAGTCTTCAGGAAATCTTTTAGGGCTTCTTACCTTTCTAGGGATTGGAAAAAGGGTCATGTAAATCCTCTTTTCAAGAAAGGGAAACGCTCCAACGCTTCAAATTATAGGCCAAAAAGGCCTGAAACCTCTGTTGTCGTGATAGAGAATAATACGTTGAAAGTCATTCATTTAGAGACAAAAAAAAAAACAAAAAAATAAAAAAAAAACTAGTATGAATATACAGCATATGGTCCAGAATAATTTACTTACTTCAGATCAATATGGTTTTGTAGAAGGTACACTGTAGGTCATGTGTTTCCCAGCTGACTGATACTTTTGAGAACTGGAGGAAATCATTAGACAAGGGTCTTAATGTTAATGTGGTTTACACAGATTTTATGAAAGCATTCGACAAAGTGTTCCATCAGAGGTTATTGCTTAAGTTACAAAGCTACGGTATTGATGGGAAATGTCTTGAGTGGATCAGATATTTCTGTCCAACTGTAAGCAACGTGTGTTTAAAGGATGTTTATCCAATTAGGCTGATATTAAGAGTGGTATACCTCAAGGGAATGTTTTGGGCCCCACCTTGTTCTTGAGCTATGATTTGCCCAATGTTATATCTGGGTGCTGGATAAAGATTTTTGCAGATGATACTAAGCTTTATAAAGAAACTGGTTTTCAAAACGATTGTGAGTTACTGCAACTAGCTATTGACAAGGTTTTTGACTGGTCAGTAACCTGGCAGCTATGATTCCATCCTGATAAGTGCCAAATTTTAAGGGTACATACGTGTAGATCTGCTCCAACTTTTACTTATTCCATGGGGGATTACTGTGGTGCAAGACACAATCTTGAGATAAAGTTATGCCAAAAGGATCTTGGTGTTCTTGTTGATAACTAGCTAGGTTTCCGAGACCATATTTCTGGTATTATTGCCAAAGCGAATGATGTGTTGGGTACAATCAGAAGAACCTTCGGTTTCCTGGATAGTGCTTCTTTACATTTGTTGTATAAATCTTTGGTGCATCCTATAATTGAGTATGGTATTCAAGCTTGACCTTTGAAAGGATATTGATGAAAATGAGTGTGTACAAAGGCAGGCAATTAAACTGGTTTCTGGTCTTAGGGAAGTTCTCTATCCTGAGAGGTTATGCAAATTGGAATTGCCTTGTCTTAGGTATAGGAGGCTCCATGGTGATATGACTTACATGTTTTTGAAACATATTTGACAGGAGATATGGCACGCAATGATACACCTTTCAGAGGGCAGTAGATTCTAGAACAAAGTGGGGCACCATCCATAAGCCACGTTGTTATTACAAAAATGTTAGGCAGAGATTCTTTACTCAGCTAAGTATAGATGTATGGAACTCCCTACCAGCGCACGTTGTTATGGCACCGTCTTCAAATAGATTTAAGTCAAGCTTTGACAGAGTATGGAAACGAAGCCAGTTTTATTTTTACTACAAGACAGGCATGACACTGTAGTTAATAAAGTAACTACTAATGGCCATCAACGTCTTCAAGACGACGAGGATGGTAGACAAATTTGTCTTTTAAGAATACAATTTCCTACAATATACTGTAGGGTGGCCGACTGCATGGTCAAATGATCAGAGCATCCAACTTGCAGCCTGAAGGTCTGGGGTTCAACTCCTGGCTGGGTCATACCAAAGGCTTTAAAAGTGGAACCTACTGCCTTTGTGCTTGGTGCTCAGCATAAGCAATGGAGTAGGGAAAACAAGCCAGTGAGGCCACAAACTAAGGAAAAAAGTGCTGTGGATCCAGATGTCTCGGAAGCTGCCCGTAAACAAATTGTGTATAGAAATTGAGGCTTGTAAAAACCTCATATACAGGTACAGTAACTCTAACAATATAGGGTGCTTGGATGCTAATCTTTCTCACCACACTAGCCACTCATGCATGGGGATGGGATACAACAGTAGGAAATTTGCATTGTAGAGTGCATTTTCCTGCTATCTACAGTAACTAGTGCGTTTAGAATGTCAAAATTTGTCAGCTAAGCCCCAACATGGTGGGGCTGAGGTGGGTTGTGATCCCTGCCATATGGTGCTCCCACTGAGAGAAACCAACACCTGAATTGAGATCCTAGAATCACCAGTCTATTGTGCAGGCACTTTCAGAGCTCTTATATGTTCTGTCCTTTAAAATGAGCCCCTTTCTCAAACCCTGGAGTTGCCACTGCTGGCTACTACAACAATGATAAAGCACAAACTCCGGGAAAATGCAGACCACTACCAAAAATGAATCCTGCTGCCCTAGAATGTTAGGCCCTACTGATGATGGCAGAGAGACACTAACATTAGGAACTCTATGCAGAGAAACTGCAGAATACAATACCCCTCTGAAAAACAACCTTTAAAAATCATGAAGTTGCACATGCACACAATCTCTCTTCCTCTTTCTACTTTTTGAGTTTGTAACCCTACAAAAGCTATTGTAGTCTGTAAGTTTTGCACCGTTCACTGTAAGGGGAAAATTGTCCAAGTCCACTGAGCCTCCAATTTGGAGCGGAGGCACAGTCATATTCACAGAGGTCAAAAATGAAGATAGTGTTGTTATGAGAACTTGTCAATATGATTTTGAATTCACTGTCCAAGTCCACTAAGACTCTAATCTGGCGTGGAGGCACAGTTGTAGTCACAGTGGTGGTACTGTACATGAAAGTTGTGTTTTGATCAAAAAGACTAGATGTGAATCTTGCCTTCATTGTTTGAGGGTTTTGAGGGTGCAGTGGCAGTGACTTAGCCTCCGGAGTCTCAGTGATATTTTGGGGCAGTTTTGTACTGTATTCTAACATAACATAACAGGTTAAAGGGCAAAGGAGGGCTAAGGCCCCATAAGATGCCCTGAAGTCCATACAACCTTAAAGGGGAATTTTCATGATCCCAGACAGTTCCAATTCTCCCAACTATGCATCTTCTAGCTCCTCCCATAACTGTATGAAGCTCTTCCTTGTGCAGGAATAAACCTGTTTTATTGCTTAAGGCCATGTCCTGGTGAGCATACAAGGCTATAAAATGTAATAAAAGCTTTCCTCTGCCTTGTGTAGAATGTGAGCTACTCTGCATCTTTCAAATTTTCAAACTTTGATGTCAATCAAAGAGCAGTCACCAACTGAGAATTTTGATATACATACACTAAAAATATACTTTGGGGTGATGACTGTCTGTCTTTAACTGAAAACAAACAACCAACACCAAACGAGCCCAGCAAAATTAGATTCTACCACAGTTATGGAAGAACTTGTCAATGTTAACCTTAAAGCAGTTCACAGATGTGGAGTTACTGTAACTACTGTACAGTACCCACTCAGGCAGACTATTCCACTCATTGCCAAGTTCTGCAAGTTGTACCCCTCCATGCTAGAATGGAACCCACCATACACATTGACATATGCTCATTTCACTTTGTCTGGGCCAGTGTGACTGAGGTTTTGGTACGGTATTACTGTTACAGATTCTGTCTATCCGGGAGTAATTACAGTGTACAGTGCCCTGCACAGGGAAGGTTTGTTTGGAAAAACGTAAGGCTACAAAGTTTAGGCAACAAATGTAGCAATTTGAGCACGACTCAGCAATAATTATTGCACCAGTATTCTTTTGCTATGATTGAGGTATCTTGCTAGTCACCTTCCAAGAGGCTAGGAGGATATATGCTGTCAGTAGCCCATTTTCTTTTGTGAGAATTAGCCAAAGGGATATGCAGTGATGATTCGATTCCCCTCACCAGGATATGTTTTCAAGCGGTGCTGTGACACACCGTCCTTGGTACTTACTGTACATCCCCTAAAAACAGTTGGAACCACCCTTCACATTGGGAAACTTTGAATCATTTTTTTAATGGAGGTTCAGTTCATCCTGTTTCATCCTAAGATGCCCTGAAGTCCATTAACCCTTAACTGAAAACAAACAACCAACCAACACCAAATGAGCACAGCAGGCCTACTGTACAATTAGATTTTACCATGTAGTCAAGGGAGAACTTGTCAATGCTAACCTTAAAGTAGTGCACTGTGGAGTTAACTACTGACTGAGGCAGACTTGAGGTGGTTCGGACTGGTTTTTGGTGGCGATTCATGATAATGGCGGTACCAGGGCGGTAACTACCTAGAAAGTTCTGTTTTCAAGAGGCTACAGGGGATATGAAGTCAGTATTCCGAGGCAACTTCCTCTACTAGCATACTGTAGGGAGGTTAAAGACAGACAGTCATCATTCCAAAGTACCATTTGGTGTGGGGGTATCAAAATTTTTAGTTGGTTACTGCTCTTTGATTGACCTAAAGTCTAAAAATTCAAATGATGCAGAGTATAGTAAGTTAGTAACTCACATTCCACACAATGCAGTGTTTGGATTATACAGCCTTGGTACAGTATATTCACCAGGACACGGCTTGAAGCAATCAAATAGGTTTGTGTCTGCACAAGCAGGCTTCAAAGTGGTCCATCACAGAAATATAGGAGATTTTATAGGAAGGATATTAATGAATATATAGGGTTTTATAGGATTTTTCCAAGAAAATATAGAGTAAATATAGGAATGTCATACACTAGCCTTTCTAATTATCTTCAATATTCATCCAAGTTGTGGATGAGGAAATCATGGTACCTTAGGAAACTAATGAACTACAGTATACTGTTTAAATGACATAAATGTGAAGAGTATCACAAGTGTGGGCTATGTGGCTATGTTTTCATTAAGAAAACCACCTAAATATTTTGGTGGAAGGGAAAAAGTAAATCCCCTGAAGGTGGTGTATTTGCATAGTTTGGCCCCAGAATAAAGTATCCATAAATCTTATTATTTGTGCATACCAAAAAGGCACCAAAATTTGCAATATCAGAAGGTGAGAACACAGAATGTGACCATGATGGTGCTTTGAATGGATGGGTAGTTAATGTGGACAATAAACTGTTGCTTATGTTCTAAAGTACACAGACAGAATTCACCTTAGCTCCAATAATAATGGGGATGGGGTGAGGAAATTTTTGAATTTTTTCCTGCTTAAATAACAGGAAATGGTCTCTCAATACATTTCGCCATAAACTATACACTGTATTGCTAGTCAATCTTTATATTAAGTGTGACATACGGGTCGATGATAGACCAAGATCACAGGCCTATGACAACTGTATGGTTGCAATGAATACCTTCCAACTCACTTTTCCCAGTGGCATAGCCCAAACCTTCTCATCAGGGCCATGCAGTTTATTCTGTGATTACCAACATGGGGAGGGGTCTAAGGGGAGGGGGTGTCCCCCTCCCCTTTGAAAATTTTTTGAATGATTTGGTGTACTTACATGCATCTGGTGCTAAATATGTTATCTTTTTGAAGTAAAACCTATTTCCAAAATCAGATTTTAGGTTACTAAATTAAAGAAAAAAAAATCAGCATTAGGGAAGTAAAGTAGGCATGGCCCAATGGTCCCTCAACCTAAAAATGCCACTGCTCACTTTGAATCTGTACAACTTGGCAGAACAGTGTATACACTATGTCAGATGCTACAGTGTCAACTGTCTGCGCATTAACTACTTTAACATCTAAAATCTCAGTTGAGGAAATTACATTACAAAATTAGGGAAAGGGCAACTTGGGAAGCGCCCCTACTTGTCACCAATGATGGGCACCACAGCACCAGACCCATACATGGATTACATTTTTCACTTTGGCCTGTTGGAAATTGATGTGGCATCCACAGACCGACCACAGAGCTTCTAGTGGAGTTTAGGGAAAACCTCCTTAGAGATCTGCACATTGTAAACTTGTAAGCATTACAGTGAGATTCTTAATTTTCTCAAAGCACTAAGTTCTTATTCTTTAGGGGAAAATTTTAAACTGTACAACACTTTGGACAATCAGTTGATCTAATGGTTGACAAAGTTTGAGGAAAGATGGTAGATGACAAGGAAAATATTGGTATTTCAAACCATTGTACTACAATATTTTGAATGAAAGAATCAGTTATATCGCAGACCAGCTATCTGTGCATACAAAGCATGGTTTTAAAATGTGGAAGAATGCATCACTACAGGGGATGCCAGGCAAAGGGCTCTAATCCACCCCCTTACTGTACAATACCACTAACATTCCCTCAAAGAGATGAGAGCACAGAGTACTTAAAATCACAGGTGTGAGAGTGGAACATTTATGGGTGATGAAATAAGTGTTCATTAGTGCCCAATGCTGTTTCATATGAGAATATTTCTGAATCCTATAATTGGCCATTGTGTACTTGCATCTAATTAAGATACTTGGCATCTATACACTGCTTCCTGTCTGAATAAGCTACTCCGAGTCTAAGACACTCTGAGTCTACAAAACTATCTTGGAAAAAGAATCCATCTGAAATTTTCACCCCAAAACATCATATACAGTAAAAGAAAAATGGTTTTAGGACAAGATCAGAAAAATATAGGAGAATATAGGAAAACAAGCCTAAAATCATACAAATATAGGAAATATAGGATTTTTTGAAATTTATAGGAAATTATAGGAAATATAGGATCACTTTGAAGCCTGCACAAGGAGAAGCTTTATGCAGTTATGGGAGGAGCTACAAGTTGCTTAGATGGGAGAATTTGAACTGTCTGGGATGATGAGAATTGCCCTTTGACTTAGAGTGGCTACACAGTCAAAATTTATGGGGATAAGTAGTGACAGCACACTGCATAGTCCCGTAGCCCCTGGAAAAATAGAGCTTCAATCTCGCTGGGTATTCTGCACTTGTGCCTCCTAATGTTTCTAACAATGTTTTTGCGCTGAGAATGTGCCTGTTCTTCACGCGACCTGCATATGCAGTGAATTGTGCACGATCGGTTTCGCACATTAGGTCTTCGTAATATTTGTGCACAAGAGAGGCAACTTGTGTAGGTGACTAGGTGAACATAGTAATTTAAGTCGTTCAAAGAACTTTGACGCATTTCACAGTAAAAAGAAATCTTCTTACCCCGTTTTCCATTTCTCCGAATATGCGAGTTGCATATGATGAGAAAAGTTTGATAAGATCGACAAATACTCCTCAGCATTGTGTCTAATCACTCATCTTCGCACCGGACACGAAAAGAGAGAGAATCTAATCACGACTGTGACACCTTTATCTACGGAGCTGCTAAACGGACATCATAGAGTAGCATATGAGTGCAGACATACAACCATAGTCCATACAGGGATCCTATACCATACAACAGGTGTTACCCATGTTACTTACATTGGTAGGAATGTACGTAAGTACGCGCCTTTACTGTGGTTGCTATGGGCCAAAGTGATTGCCAGTGTACTTTTAGAGGCCTAGGCCTAGGCCTTTAACAACAGCTACAATGGAAGAGGCCGAACCATCTATCTCAGAAGAGGAAAGAAAAATAGTTCAAGAATTTGGATTTCTACTCGAAAAATCAAAACAACTCTTTAATGGATTACGGTGAGGCAACAGG
>JAIZAY010002061.1:0-11697 GCA_029531755.1 Holothuria leucospilota | reverse complement strand
CTTTTGGATTTCAAGTACCATGTTTACGATGATTATCTTCAATTTGGTACTGTAATTACATAACTTTATTGGTAAACCAAGATTTCAAGAAAAATAATAAAATCTCAAGTACATCAATTGCTAAGGAAACTATGATATAGGGATGGGCACATTTCCAACATTCAGTTGCTGGTTTGGCCTGTTTGAAAACAGTGACAAAACGATTCATACCATGAAGTTCGCAGTGGTGTTGCTTCTTATCTCCGGATTCTTCGTTTGCAACAATGGAAGCACAGCAGAAGTGAGTACATCAGTATATCAAAAGATTCCATCTAGAACTTTATTCTTCTAATTTTTAACATTCGCTGTATCTTTAGTTTACTTTGCTATCTGTCATATACTCAGAGACTCATGGGGGGGGGGGGGCTGAGGGCTGCAGCCCCCATTCGGTTGGAACACTTTGCTATTCCCGGCAAAATATATATGCTATTGCAGGCAAATGTGGTAGACATTTCGGGTAAACGTCTTGCAGCCCTGAGTTGAAAGAAGTCTGCACTCTTAAAAAAGGTCTGATCAAAGAGGCACCGAACAGGACTCTGGTCAAAACTTTGACTGAATCCGGTTCAAAATGAACCAATTCTGCTCAGTATGAACCAAATCTAGTCAAATAATTGATCAGATTCCTGTTCGTTGGCCCTCTGATCAGATTCGGTTCAAATTTGACCAGACCTTTTTAGAGTGTGTGGCCTAGAGACTGATGTATGTACTCTTTGTTATTTACAGCCCATTGTTTACTTCTCATTTCTGCTCACCTGGCTGTAGTTGAGTTTTTTGTCGAGTTACGTTTTGAGTTTTAAGTATACATTGTTGACAAAAACTTTGAAGTTGATAGTTTGTCCACTGAGGTGCTGAAATTAAGCTCTCTAGCAAACATTTCACGAAACGGTGCATCTTAAAATGTTAAGGGAAAAATGCAGTCACCCCACTTTAAATTAGTGTACCCTGGTATCCTAATTCATGAATGGATGTGTTTAAGTCATGTGACAATATTTTTGTTACTAAATTTTCCATTTCCTGTAGACTAAATATTTGTTTCCCTTTTGTTATGAAATATCTTTGTTTGGACAACCATGAACGATATTTGCAAAAGAAATAAGAGGAAAGTTGTATGAATTTAGTTGATGTTTCCAACTTAATTTGGGACGACTGTTCTTTCCCTTCAAGGGTTTGGTCTTGCCTTGTTGTGTTGTGTTATTTCTTACTAATGATCTCATTATTAAATTACAGTGCTTCTCTGAGGCAATTATCGTCTTAATGTCAAAGTTTATCTTAAAATATTCTTTTCAGTTTTGGTTGAATATATTTAAGCTTCCCGCTATCATGAGAGCGAATTTATCGAACAAAACAAACTTAACACACCCACTGAAAACATATACATCTAAAATGAAATGATTTTATAGATGGAAACTTTTAACTAAGGAGGTAGTTTGAGAAAAAAGAAATTGATTAGTGATTATAAGGCATAACCGAGGTAAACACGGCGTACATTATTAGACAAAACAAAACTTTCTTTATAACAGAAACTTTTCTTAGATGCGGTATTTTCGGATAGTTTTCAAACAATGACCTAAATGACGTCCAGTGAAACCGTTTTCTATAAAAACCTGTCTAAGGAAAGGTGTGCCCTCCCTCCCTTGTCGGAAGTTTCTCTTAAGGCAAGGTGTCTTTTACGCATAAAATTTGATATAAGCTTTGAACTAAACATCTGTTAAGGAATTCTCGTTAGAGATTCTTTTGGTTTTGCCATGGTTGCACTCCAAGGCTTCACTACACTCTAGATGAAAAACGGTCGGTTCAAATTTGAACCGATAGGGGTCGGAGGGGCAACTAACCGAAATCTATTCAAATATTTGACTACATTTGGTTAAAAATTGAGCCGAGTTGGTTTAACTTTGAACCAAATCTAGTCAAATTTCTGAACAGATTTTGGTTAGTTGCCCCTCCGATCCCGGTCAGTTCAAATTTGAACCGGCCGTTTTTAGATTGCATAGGAGTGCTGCCACACGCTGGCGTCTAGCGTAGGTTCTCAAAGAACATCCTCGGAAAAATGCTATTTTGCGGAAACGGCAAATTCTAGACTTAGTGTGTCGCATCTACGTACACATTAAATTGTTTTTTCTTTTTAGATTCCATGTTTCAGAAATTTAGACTTGCAGAAAGGTATAATTGAAAAAGGTTGTCTTGCAATATTGTAAGTTACTTTGAAATTGAGCACAGAACAAAAGGGATGGGGAACATATTGTGGGGTACAAAATAGAGGTTTTTGTTGGAAACTAATGTCAATGTGTTACTCAGACACAAAGAGTCTTAGGCCTATATAAGCTTTGCTAGTGGATATCCCTTACTCAACGCGTTGAAAGAGTGTTGTAAATGCCTTTGTATATTGTTTACGAAGTCTACAAATCCTTAGATATTACTGGGATCATATGTGTGGTTCAAGAAAAAGGGTTGTCAATGATCATTTGAGCCAAATTCTGAGGTCCATGAGACTATGATGGACGAATGACGGCTTTCCATAAACAACCGATTAATAGTGGCCATGTGCCCTCAATAATACCAGGAAGTGCTGACCAGCTATTAAGGACATACGGTTTTTCTTTCCACAATAACGTCATCAGATCAAATCCCCGGGAGCCTACGATCGTTTCATTTGTATTAAGAATGTGCTTATTTTTCCGTGTGAGTCTAGGAATGTCTTCTAAGCGTTCAAACATGATTTGAAATAGAATTTTGTCTAGCATCATATCATTGAAGAATTCGATGGGTATTTATCCCCCTTAGATACGTCATATGGAGACTATTCCTCAAAGTCACAAATATTGCGGTCTCTGAAATTTTCTTGTTGTGAGGTAGGACGAAAGAGGGGGTTTTCTAAGTCGAGGTGGGACGAAAGAGGGGGTTTTCTAAGTCGACAGTTGAGGGGACGATGACACTAATGTTCCATCGATCGCCACAATTGTAAATTCACGTAATTCAGAGCAGCTTTCTTTAAAGTGCTTGCCAACTATATGACAGCGAGTTTTTTTTAATATGCACACTTTTGATTAAGGTAAATTTGCTGAGATGCATAAAATATCACATTGCAAGGTAAGTGTAGTTACGGAGACGGCCGATATTTCTAAACCGTCATTGCTACAAATATTGTTAATTTTATTTAACAATTGAGGTGAAGTGGCTTTAAGACCAGCTCTATTGTTATGTCTTATCATTCTCCTGAGTTCGTTTATCGCTATCACAGAAAAAGAATTTACCTTCTGCAGTAGAAGTTGACCTGCTTTCCTTTACTTCCACATCTCCACGACTGTTAGAAGTCATTCAGGTTCTCTGGAAATTCCATAGAGGTTTCATTGAAATTTCATAGAGATCGTTTAGAATATCCGCAGAATTAATCAAGATTCCAACGAAAACTTAACACAAAACCTTAAAATTTCTGAGAAAAATCTTTAGTGTATAGTGATTTCCATATTCCACAAAAATTAAATCGAGAAATTCTAAGGGATATTTTAATATGTTTAAGGCAATCCCGTATTAAAATACTAATAAACTGACTGTAAAAAATTCTAACCATCCTTCTGTAGAATGCTACACATTTGTTTGTTAGGGTTGACAATATAATGGTTTATTAAGTTTATGTTCACCAACTCAAGTTCTGCCTTTCACACTGTCTGGTTCTGTATGTATAGGTGTGTTCTGCTATACTCTGCGTAGCATGGATATTTCAAACTACTTAATTTTGTTTTGTCTGGCGATGCTTCATAAACAATAAAACTAAATTAAAAGAAGAATTTAAAGGCTAATATTATTTAACAAATACTTCAACGAATTAAGTTGATATATTTCACACAAAGGGGCTTTATCTCTGTTTTCACATGTTGTTAGTACCAATGAGTTTCATAAAACCTTTTTCTCTTTTTATTTATGGCATAAAACAACGCTGTATTTTATTTAAAAATATGTAGTCTTGATTCTATGTCGGTAGGAATCTCGTTTGGGCTAAAAGCGATGTAACTTGATGAAAACTTTTCTACTTTTTGTTTTACTTCACTCTCATAAATTGTCTTCATTTTTTCATCCAATCATCAGAATCGAGGAGATGTTCCCAGAACCTTACTACAAAGTTCAATAAACAGTGAGTTTTTTGCTTTGCCAACGTTAGTAAATTTCCCTGTTTAACCAATTTAAGATCAGTAATAAAAACAAACTCCTAAAGTAGAAAAAAGGATCTTAGAAAATTTTTGAATACAGTCAAGTATACATTTTTCTTGTAAAAAGAGGTACAGAGGCACACAGATTAAATGATAACAGCTTTGTGAAAATATCGAGTAGCTTCTTATTTAGGAGGCCATCGTATATAGATTAAATTTAAATCACAGATAACTTTTTATTTACAAATGTATGTGATCTCTATATTGTACTATGGTATTAAAAAACAACTACCGATAATCCAAATGGTTTTGTAAATTATCTAGGGATTTGAGTGGACATCAAATAGCCGAAGTAATTGAAAAAGGATGAGATTTTTGTGCTTAACATAACTTATCCTATACAATTTGCTATTTTTGCGCAAAAAAAAGAGCTCAAAAGTTTAAGGTAGCTCCACTTGGGGTAAAAATGAGGAATTCTTATTCGATTCTGTAGTATCGACCGGGATGCTAGGGGTCGTGAGCTCTGATTGGGTGATTCTATTGGGTGACGAATTCCATGTTTTCCAATGGTCGGTTCAAAACTCTAAGAAAACTCTATAGAAGGTGCCATTATAAAGTAAACGTAGGTCTTTCAAATGCTTTTCAGGGAACTCACTTTTACTTTTCGAAAAAGGAAGGTTCTAAGAAATGTAGCCACATTTCGTAGTATAATAAGTAATCGACTTAAATGGCGTACATTATTGAAGGTGTTTACTCCTGTAGGTATAGGTAAATTGGCATGTGCGTGCTTGGGTCGGTGTTTTTAAATGCATGTCTATAATTTCACATTTGTTTTCGTTTCTCTTGGATTCTTATGTATTCTAATTGTTGCGTCTGTTGACTAGGTTAAGGATGATTCATTTTCCAAGCTTTTCTACTGTATATCAGTTGGATATTACTGATTAATATTTGCTGTACTTTGTGAAGCATTTCGTGCTTGTGGTAAGTATTTTAACTTGTGTAATTTTGCATTGTTCTGGCCCTCACAAATCTAGCAACATGTTGAAAAGACAAAGAAATATACTTTTTGATATGTAATTATGCGCACGTCTGCGTATTTTTTTCACAGCTCCTACATGTGGCAGTAATCAACAACCTCATTATCCAAGAGATTGTCAAGAGATCTACGACCAATGTAATCAAAGCGCTCCTGATGGTACTTATTTGATTCAACCAGACGATTCCCCTGAACCTTTCAAAGTTTACTGCAACAACAGTATAGACGGCGGCGGCTGGACGGTTTGTACTTTTGTTGTTAGTTTTAATAGGCAAACAGGTTTCCCGTTTCTTTACAACACACCATGCCTTATCCGAGCTTTAAAATGAAATGTAATAATTTTAGTTCTACGTCTTTTGTTGAAAAACATATACGGTAAGCATTATATTTTACATTTGTTAATTGCAGCTAAACCATTAAAACTATGTTTTCGATGATCTGCAGATGCAGAAAATAGCCACACTTTTCATGAACGTGAGCAAAGACCGACCATTCATTAAGGTTTTCTTAAATAACATATTGGATAATATTGGTTAAAGGTGCAATTATGTGAGATGCCAGGAAAGAATCTTCCAAGACAGGGGATAGTTTTCATGTTAACATGCCATGCAGGGTATAATAATTTGAAATAAACTTGCCTCAATCCTTAAACACTGTCAGTTTCGCATCAATAATTGTGCGACATTAACAAATGATTAGAAGAGTTACAAGAAACAATGACACTGATTATTCTTTGCCTTAACATGAGGCATTTTATTAATGATAAAATTGTACAAAAGTGCAATTGAGAAGCACGAAAGATCAGGGGTAGAGGTAGATTTTCGGGCCTGGACACTTTTGCTTTGGATATAAACTTTTGGGGTGGTTACCATTTGCCACCTAACTACAGGTAAACATTACTAAGCAAGTACAAATACACCTAGAGAGCTTTGTCAACTCCAAAGCAAGAGATCAAAATTAAAATAATTATTTTTGTTGTAAGTCTAGACCAATTCCCCTATAGGCCTTATAAATCAGGCCCTGTAAAGGTTACTAAATAATTCAAGATGACCTGTCATTGAGTAGCCTTAATCTGTACATGCTGAGTAATAAAAACCTTTATGGATTGCAAGTCCACAGTTATCAAGAATTATTTGGATTCAAACCTCGCCTGTATTTCGTTGCATACAGGTATTCACTTTGATAGGCTATACATGTAGGCCATACAAAAGAGAGCACTTTCTTTGAATTTTGACTAAATTTTGTGAAATAAGTTTTAAACTTCAGAATGAATGAAACCAAGAGCGTTCAACGACTTTTTTAAAGTAAGGGGAATGTTAAGTTCAAGTTATTTTTGACCTCAGAATACAAAAAATGAACATTAATATACAACATAGTATATTGTGAAAACATATAAGCATTAAAGGTGAAAGGAGCCAGAGGGAAACATAAATGCTTGACCAGAACTTTTACCAAAATACGACCTTGGCCAGAACTATCTCAAACGTGAATAGTGAAACCGTAGAAGCAAGGAGGGGGGGGGGGATCCTGAGCTCACCTAGGTCCATAGAAACATTTAAGGAAAGATGTTGTGTGGTTGAAATCTGACTCATTTTTACATAATGTAATTCCATAAAAGGCTGTATCCACCGTTTTGGAGTTTTATTTCATTGAGTCAGCTATATTGCAAGCTTTTGAATTAAACATGTCTACTTTTTTCCTTGCTGGGATACTTAAGAAAATGAGGGGGGCAATCTCCTCCATTTTCAAAAGTGGGAAAGATGTCTCACCTCCCCGTTCCCCGACTGACTCCCACGCATGAAACTAATGGTCATTTTTAATTCAAATGACCTGATCATAGCGGTTATAGTTTCTGTGTTGGTGATTTAGTTACTCGGTCCTCCAAAAAAGTGTCTGGGAACTTGTTCTTGATCTCGGAATTGTCTGGAAGTTCCGACCCAGGAGAATATTTGTTCCAAATGCATCTAAGCAGACGTTTAAAAAAATCGAAAATGTAAGAGGGTTTCCAAAGGGATTTTTTGCTCAGATGTTACTTTGTTAATTATGTTTGTTCATTTTTTCAACCAAAGGGAACCTTCTGAATCCAGAGGATTTTTTCAATGGATTTCCTTTTTATGAAAAGAAGGTTTTCATGGGGTTTTCCAAGGATAGTAGAAGGGATTTTTTGCTAAGGTCCTGCATCCAAGGCAAATGGCACGTTTGAACAGAGTGAATCAATACCAATATTGGCTTCGTCATCTACTTGACAATTCTTTTCTCCGTCCTTCGGAAAAAAGGTACTAAAGTATGCACAATGGGGATACTGAACAGTTGTAGGTTAAGCAAACATCAAGTTGACCTCAACAGGGAGCTGTGAGAGCGGCTTTGACGTATTTTAAACTTAAGAATAAGAAACATGAGAGTGGGATAGCACACAAAGGAAAATTATCCTGTGACACAGAAATACCCCATCAATTTCAAATTTTACTGACAAAAAAGTCTTGGCAAAATTTGATGACGCACAAAATGCTGTTATCTGGCAATCAGGTTTGTTTCTCTGGTCCTGTAAAGTCATAAGCATAATGTCTACTCTCATAGCCTGGTCCTTAACTGTAATCTACCTTTCTGCCATTGTCCATTACTGAGCAACTTCGTTTACAATTCGTAGCATCAGCATCATTACGATTGCATTTCGAAGGTCGAGTCTAAGTCCTAGTCATCATCGTTAGCTAGTTATGAATATTCCAAAGGAGGAAGTGCAGCTCATGTAGCCCTCAAAATCCAGGCGGAACCCGAGTCCAGAGTCCAGCAAGTGAAGCCGTGGTTACACAGACCGATTTTTTCAGGGTCGGCCCTTTTTATTTTGTCGACCGATTTTATTTTGGTCTGCCGATTTCGAAAAAAATAGACAGTGGTTACACAGGCTAATCTTCTGATCACACTGCCCGATTATCGCCCATACACGATGGCGATGCTTTGTGGTGAAACCTTCACGAGAAAGTGAAAGGGGGGGGGGTGGTGGTTCACTATCTGACGTTACCAAGTCTGTGAACTGTTATATGTTTTATGGAAAAATACAAAAATAAAAAAAATAAAAAAAATAAAGCAAAAGCTTAAATGAATTCCACTCTTTTGGAGGAAGGTGAGTTGTTCTGAAATTGACAATTAAGAGGTTTTATCAAAACCAACTAAACCTTGACCTTAAAAAAAGTATCCCACCTTATGAGGATATCTTGCTTGATGCGCTCATAGCTGCATTATAAATATTGACAAACCCTGCCTAAGTATACAAAGACTACTACTGATGACGTTCTGCTACAGCACGAAGAACAGAAACCGGTCTAGTTGGTTTTGAAAAAAAAAATCCTCTTAATTGACAACTTCAGAACAACCCACATTCTTCCAAAGGAGTGGATTTTTTCTAAAGCTTTTGCTCATATCATTTATAACATAATCGGGTGTTTTCCCTAAAAAGTATAACAATTCACTGACTTGGTAACGTCAGATAATGAACCGCCTCCATCCCCGTTCAAAACATTTCTTCCAATGTCGCTTTCTTGAAGTCCAGATCATGATATTTAGGATGCTGGAGTTTGTATAGGACGGGCCTACTCTCAAACATCTCTATAAGTTTGCCCGTGAGGGCATCAGGATCGCCATGTTTTGGGGTTCTTTCAAACACAGTCCTCCTGTATTCAGTGCAATGACGCCGGTCTGGCCGGTATAAAGGTGTTTTGTTCAAGTTTATCAGGCGACTTAATCGGTGATACGTTCACACGTCCCGACGCCCACTAAAGTCTGACATGACCGACTCGGATCGGTCATCCAAACCGTAGGCGAATCGGCCAAGAAAAGTGGTTACACAGACCGATCACAACAATTTTGTCTGCCAACAAGCCAGTCGCCCGGCAAAATCGGTCTGTGTAACCACGACTTGAGATGTTTTGATTGGAACACTTGCATTTTTCGTCGCCAACATATTAAATATTGTATTAACTTATTTTAGCGCTTTCACACAAAGTGCTGTTTTGCAGTAGGCCTATACGGAATTTAGTTTAACACCGAGCGTTGATTGTTCATTGTCATAATCAGGTTTTGCAGCGTCGATCAGATGGTTCTGTTGACTTCTATCGCTACTGGGACGATTATAAGAGAGGATTCGGTTTTCTTGGAGGAGAATTCTGGCTTGGTAATGACAAGATATCACACCTGACAAACCAAAAGGACTACGAAATGCGAATTGATTTGAAAAAAGAAAATGGACAAGCTTACTTTACAAAATATGATTTTTTTCGTATCAGCGACGAGTTCAGCAATTACAAGCTGGTGGGCCTCGGAAATTGTCACTCTGGCAGTACCGCAGGTAAGTTGTCTGAATCCAAAATGGCCGCCATTTTGATAGATTTTTGTCCATATCTCGAGATGTGAGGCTCAAAGAAGAATTATTTTGGTGTCATTATCCATATTTGGGGCGTCTGAGAACACGAATATGCCAATAAAACTAACAAGTGGCGCTTTTATAAGCCTAATTTGCAAAAATTCAAAATGGCTGCCATTTTGACAAACGCATCTCGATATGTGCAAAAATTATTCAGGTGTCTAAACCCATGCATTCAAGTTCTAGGAATCTACTGGAATTGTCTAGGAATTGTATTCTGTTTTAAGATCAAATACAGGGAGGAGTTGGCACATGTTTACCATGGCATTAAGGACATACTCTGTCAATGCACCAGAGCCCTATAAGCTACACCTGTGTGCAAGAGAGTCCGTCTTTGTAATTTCATCTTATAACATTCTTGGTAGCTCTTTTGGATATTTGATTGAGGTAGTTCTGGATTAATAAGCGGTATATTGTGAAACTAGTAGTAGACATGTGGTAGCTGTTTTGGTTTTATTTCAGAATTTAGGATACCTGTAAATATTTCAAAATATCTTCACATAGGTGAAGAGGGTGTTGTTCAGTCAAGTTAGGTACGTAATCCTTGGTGTGATATTTGGTATGCACATGCACCATCATAGAATTGGGCAGGAGGAAACTGCTTGGCTTCCCAGAGAAGAAAATTGGAGATAAATCGGGGCCGCGCAAAACCGTCGGAAAAGAGATGGGGAAAAGAATGATAAGAGATGAAGGGAAAAAGAAAGAAAAGAAAGAGGGTGAGAGAATGCAAAAAGAAAACACAAAAGTAAAGAAACGGAAAGGAAAAGAAGGAATTTTAAGCATTCAAAGTATGGCTTAAGTTGTTGCTGTGGTATATGATCTTTTGTCAGTTATGATCAACGTACTTGTATGAATGGCGACTCCATTCAGGGTCGCTATGACTAATAGGGCCACGGGTATTACTCGAAATCAAAAATAATTATTGGTGTTGCCCAAACCTTGGGTACTGGCAAAAGTTGTCATACCATGCAAGTGTATACAGAATAGCAGAAGAACAATTATAATGTAAAATGTACTCATTGCTCAAAGCCGGCCTCACCTCGACGTCGGCCCATACTTTGTACTTTATTTAGGTATTTTATTTTTGAAAAAGTTCCACTAAGATTCCTAAGATCCTGCAGGCTATCATTCACTGACGGAAGGCAAAATAGCCTATTGTGCAAGTCATATTCTCCCAATGTCAACAAGTAAATGAGGTAACTGGATCATTAGAATATGATCAATACACAGATTTTGGAAAATGGACTAGGTTCGCAGCTCTATTCAGCCAGACAATTATAAGGGCACCGATACCATAGTATTAAGTCGGCATGGCAAGTGACATCATACAGCTCTCCCCTCACTGCATATGACCTGTTAGCTCACAGGCTGCTGCGTATTGTATTTCCCTCGCGATGTCCTACTGTAAGGTCTCTGTTGTGATATGCCGTCAAATCATGAACATTAAACCATTTCGAAAAGGTGTCCATTTTATAACCTCCCTTTTCTCTCTTTATAAACAAAACTGTGATTCAACTCCTTATATCTGAAGTCTAATGTAGATAAAACGTTGGTGGATAGGTACCTGACCATGCAACTTGAGCATGCGTAATTGATAACGTCAAAGGTCGAAGGTCAAATTACCCGAAGATTGGATTATTGCCATCATTAGCTGAGCAGTACGCTACACGTCTTTAAACCACATGACATGCAACGGACGATAGCACAGCGAAAAAATTGTGTTCTATCGTTTCTAGGGGTCGAGGTCAAAGGTTATGTGTGGGTCTAAGTCACACTAACCTTAATGATGTCAAAAGGTGGGTCATTGAACTCCTAAATCTGGCATTCAAACTTGGTGAGTAGGTACATGAGCGTAAGGAATTTTGCATGCATCAATAATGAAATAGGTCAGAAGTCTATGTAAAGGGTCCGATAACCTTAACATTGGCTCTAGCCCATATTTGCTCCCAGTTTGTGGAAAATTATATAAAAATTTGTGTGATACATGATGAGAATGAGATTTGTGTTTCCATGAATTGCCTCCTTGTAAATTTTGGTGGTCGTGACGTCACACAGAGGTC
>JAIZAY010002052.1:0-11749 GCA_029531755.1 Holothuria leucospilota | reverse complement strand
ACTTAAAAATAAATACAACCATATCAACCGATTGCTACCGTACTACCATAGGGGTGGAGTAACAGGCAGGTGAAATGGGCAAAGTGGCTTGATCCATTTGTATAAATGAGCCCCACCTTTAAATATTTTATTGTTTAATTCTTTCATTGTGTCACAATATGTTTCAGCTTTGCCAAGAAGCCATAAAATGTTGGTTTTCTGGATTGTTTTCTTAAACTAACGAAAATTTCGAGCATGAAGAAACTTGAAAATGATGAAATGATAGCACTAAGTAATTTGAATCTCAGTACCGTTCCGAAACGAATTTTTTTAAAGGGAGAGAGGAATTCCCCAAACTCAGAACGCCGTTTCATCCTATATACAAATAGCTATGCCACTATGGTCAAAAGTCTCATCACACTGAGCTAAGATTGACTGTTTGGTGTGCTTATTTTAAATCAATTGAAACGGTATACTTTAGCACAGAGGTGGAGAACCTTTTTCTTATAACAGGCCATTTGACAGTCATAAGACCGCTCGTAGGCCAACGGCGCTGTCAATTTGGACAAGGGAAGGGAAACCTCTCCTTCTATGGGAAACACAATACTTTTAGACTACATGCCCGTTACAACTTTTTGTAGACAGATACCTATGCTAATCTGGCCAGGTGACACCCTGGCAAAACTGCTTTTAGTCATGGATGATAATCAACATGGCTAATGGGTAGTGTATCTAATGCCAAAACCTCTGAAGTGTCTGCAAAACTATAGGCATTTAACTCCAGCATTACCGTCACACTCTGTAAATGACATTATGATGCTTAAGCTAATCAGATTACAAATAAGCAACTGAGAAAACGCGCGCGAAGTGCACTGAAAAAATGTCGTTTTGAAAGCACTTTATTAATGTTTAACCTTCGCACTGCATTGAAGAGTTATTCACTTCTTTAATTTTAAGCCCACTCAAGGAAAAGGGAGGGCCTAACCCATCTCGAATTACATGTTTTTTTTATTTATTATTTTTATTTTTGAAAACTGAAGACCATGCTTTGCAAACTTTTGGGGGGGCAAGTGCCCCTATGGCGAGCCGCTAATGGGTTCAAGCAATCTCCACTGCAATATAACATGACCTCACAACCCAAAAGCGATATCCATTTTACCTACTGTACATGAAATCACTCATTTTGAGCTAAGATGAATTTAGAATACAGTATGCTAAATTGAAGCACTGTCCTTTGACAGAACATAACATAGAACATCCAAAACAAAGACATACAGTAAGATACTTGGCAGATACAGGGAGGGTGGAGGGCCGAATCTCACCCCTTCCCCTTGGCACCTTAAAAATGTTAAAAAAAAAAATAAAAAGTGCTGACAAATGTTTCCAAATATTTCATTTTTTAACCCTTATAACATGAGTGTGTAAAGATAGGTCACTATCCTCACAAATTGTATGTGTGTCTGTTGCCTTTCTGTTCCTGGCTGAGTGGCTAACCATGCAGTTGCATCCCCCCCCCCCCCCACCATGGAAGGACCCAAGATACACCACTGGGATATGATATAACCTTTGCTTACTTAGTATCTATACCATAGGCTATCCTTTCTGATTAAATTCTGTTACCTTTTCCTCAACTTCATCTATAACTTTCTTGATGTCATCTGGCAGACTTGTCCTCTCAGGAAACTGGTACCGACATGGTGGAGCCTCTGTGTCTGAGCTAAAATATCTTCGTGAATGGTTGCTACACTGCAGGCCACTATGCCAGCTGCCAGGTCCCTGTAATGATTTCAGAAAAAAATGTAAAATTAAATGGAAAAGAAGAATAACCCCTTTAAAGGGGCAAAAATTTTTTTGGGTTTTTCCCAAAAATTTTTTATAGGGAAAACCCTTGGGACTCAGTGGGGAAAGTATTAGGGGCCCAAATTTAAAAATAAACCCAGACTGTAGACTGGTCCAGAAAAAACAAAAAAGGGAAATTCTTTTGGGCTTCCCAGAAACCACATTTCTGTTTTTTAAAAGTTTTTCTTTAAAAGGCCCAAAAAGGGGGAAACCCCAAATTTAAATAAGCTCTGCCATGACTTCAATTTTGGACAGTAATAATTTTTTGTTTGAGGCCAAAAGACAAGCCCCAATTGGAAAAAACAACATTCTTGTTTTTTTTTTGGGGCCCTTTTTTGAATTATTAAAATTATATAGGGCTGTGGTTTTTTTAACTTATACCAATTGGTTTAAAGGGGGGGGTTCCAGGCATTACAAAAATAAACCCAAAGCAAGAGGCCCTCTTATGTTTTCCCCAGTTGAATTTTATTCCCGGTTTTCAACTTGATTAAAAGCCCCCATAGCTTAACCGGCCCCAGTATTTTTGCGCAAGTATAAACTGTTTGTGATATATTTAGCAAATTTTTAAAGGAAAAATTGGCCCAAAAATTTTCCAAGGTAAATTTTAATTTTACCAGTACGGAACACTACAAATGCTATTTCCTCCGGGTTTTTTGGTTTTCCCCAAAATTAGTTGGCCCCTTTTTGTCAACATACGGGAAAAAGTAAAAACCCTTTTTTTATGAGCATTCATGGGGGAGTCGGGGTTTTTTTTGGAAGTAAATTTCACCTTTTTTCGGACGAAACCCATTTTCCGTCAAAGTTGTACCCTATAGATCTAAAAGTTTGCACAGCTTACACAAAACAAAGTATTGGAAGTTATGACTATAGTGGGAACAGCTTTGACTTTTTATGTATGTATTAAAAGTGCATTTAAATGATTTAAATCCGGGATTAAAAAAAAATTTAGGAAAAATAAAAAAAAATCTAAATTTTCCTTTCAAAATTTTTTGTTACGTCCAAAAACATTCTTAATTTGGTTGTTTATGCCAAGAAACCCAAAAAAAATTTTGATATTTTTTTAACATTTTTTTTTAAATTGAAATAATCCCAAACCTTTTTTCATAGTAAGTAAAACTTACCTAAATTTTTTTCCCCACCCACCGTTAACAAAAAAAAAGGGGAATTTCCCGGGGCCCAACACATGTTACGTCCAAAAACCCTCGTTACGTCCGAAACCAAATATTTGAAGGAATGTTCCCCAATTTTTTTGAAGATACTCTAGTAGTTTTTAAAGATTTCCCTTATCCATTTCTTTTTGGGGAAAGTCATGCTCTACAGTAATCATTCACCCCCATTTTGTGATTTTTTGTAAATAGGGGGGGGAAACTTTTTTTGGGGAAGGGAAAAGCTCCGGGTGTTGACGGAAATTCCAACATTTTTTTGTTTTCGGTTTCTTTATTATAAAAAGGGAATTTCTTTCATTTCTTTGTTATCTAAAATATAGTGGGTATATTATTGAATACATTGAAAACCCCCCTGGAAAGGAAATGGTTTCCAAACATGGGGTTTTCCCACCTGTTTGGTAAAAAATTTGGGAAATGTTTGCTTAATACCTTTTGTTTTGGGTTGAAAAAAACCTTTTTAAAAAAAAATAGGAAAATGTGTTTTTTGGGGGAGCTTTCCCAAAAGTCACTTTTGGTTTCTCCAAAAAAACTTAAAATCAGACTTTGCAGTTTTTAAAAAACCTAAATGTCTTACAGGTCCCAAAAAAAAATTGTTTTCATTTTTTGTACCCCCTTCCTTTGTTTTTTCGGAGGGAAAAACAAAAGGGTTAAACAAAGGGCATTTTGGGGGTGCTGGGAAATCAAGGGGAACGTTATTGAATTTTTAGGAAAAATTTTGGGGTTTGAAAGGGAAAACAAACGTGGACTTGGTGAAAAATTTTGGGTAAGGGTGATACCCCACAAGATGTGAAAAAATTAGGGAGAGGGAGGGTTTCTTTTGGAAAGAGATCATAAACCCTGGAAAAAATTTAAGGTTTATGATGACCAGGGGAATTTTGGTGATGCCCCATGATGAAATTAAAATTCCCATGAATCCCAGCCCTTTGGGTTTTGAAAATGAAACCCCTTTCCCTGTTTTTTAATACCTAGACTTTTTAAAACAGCAGAACAAAAAAGTGTATATTTGGTGTTTGGGAGGGGGGGGGGGGGGGGGGGGGGGGGGGTTGGAATTTAATTTTAAAAAAATACATGGAGTCATAGGAAAAATTTAGGGGGTTAAAAATAAAGGGTTAAAGTCAGTTTCCCTGGCCCCAAATTATTTTTCATATCATGCATTTTGGGTTGAGGGGGAAAGGGGGAAATTTAAAGGGGAAGGATCGATAAACCTTTAAAATAATGCCACCCCCACCCATTCCCTCTGCAATAAAATAAATGGCAATTAGCTACTGTGTGCTGCAATTTTTTAAATTTTTTGGTTTCCGGGAATTTGATTCTCTTTTTCCCCAGTTTTTAAATTTAAGTAATGGTGATTTTACTCACTCACAATGAGAGTGGGCTGTGGTATTTGTACATATAAGGCAAATGGACTGATGTTACGTATACTATGAATGTACAAATCGGGTTTAAAGTTTTTCCTTCATACGGGTTTTAAAAGCAGTGACTATGCACAGGTTTAAAACTGGATAAAAATAAATTGCCCATAAACCCTATTACCTGAACCCTGAAAGAGAAAACTTAAAAAAAATTTAAACTGTTAGTGGGTTTGTTTGGGTTTTTGATTAAAAAGGTCTTAGAATAAAAAGTATTATTTTTGCCATGTAATCTATATAGGACATACTAAGGGAAAAAATTGAAGTTAAGGGGGATTCCCCAATGAAGTGGGAAAAAAAATTGGGGAAAAAGGAGGGTTTATGACTTTGGGTAGGGCCCCAGTCTTGCATTTAACTGAAATTTTAAAGGGAAATTTTCCTACTGTGGGCCCTACACCTTATCCATTTGAATAAAGGTACGGGAAATTTTAATTGAAATCTTTCCCGGGACTATTTGTTAGGAAACCACATTAAAAAGACAGCGGGAAAAGGGGCTGGGATAAGTTTTCCCCTATTTTCATGGGCAAAAACTTCCCTCCCTGCCTTTTATAAACCTTGCAGATAGCATTTAAAAGCAGTTCTAAAAATTTTATTCTAAGATTTCTTTTTTATTTAAAAATTTTCCATGGAAAAAAAATTAAAACCCCTCTGGCAAAAAAAAACTGAATTTTTAATGAATGGGGGACCATGCCACAAGGCCAATTTGGACCTTTGCCTAAAATGATATGTATATACTACATGAAATTTTTTGGGGCTCGTTTTTGTGACTGTACGGGCCCCCTTACTCTTAAGCCTTTTTGTTTTAACCCTAAAAGCCTTCGGAGCCACCCTTTAAAAATATTTTTTTCGGATTTCATTTTTAATATAATTAATCATTTTTTTTTCTAAAAATTTGATTTTCACTCTGCACAAGGGGTACCCCAAGTACCACATGCTGTATTGTCAGAAGGGGATTTTGGCCAATTTTAAAACCCAGCGGGTTTTTTTTAAAGCAGAACCTTTGATAAAGTAAGATCACTTAAATGAAAATTTTGGGTTTTTGAATTACAATCAAAAAAAAAAAAATAAAAAAAAACAAAACCAACAAAATATTAAAAATTTTAAAAAAAAATGCAAAAAATATTAGCTATTTTTAAATAAAACTTCTCTGGAATATTAAAATGGGGAAACTCAAGTTTAAATCACATTTTACCAATCTACCTTTGGGGTTAATAACCAAAAATTTTCTTCAAGCAAAACTGAAACCCTTTTTGGGACTCGGAAATTTTTGGTCAATTAGGTTTTATGATGTTCAACAATTTTTTTGTGCACCCAAAAAAGTTTTTAAAAGAGTTGTTTTAGTTACAGTAGTGATCAAAAATGTACCCTTTGCTACATGTATTATTCCCTGGGGGGTGGTTCCTTTAAAAATTAAAAAAATGTTTCCTGTAGGTTAGTTGGCAACACAAAAACTGAAAAATCAGGGTCTGGTTTTTACTGCATTCAAGCAAAACATAATTTTTTTTAGTTGGGGATGATCCTCAGGTATGCTCCTGCCCTAGAGGGACAACTATGGCCCCTACTTCCAAACAAATAAGTGCCCAAAAAAACATTTTGAGGGTGGTAAAAATTTTTGTGGTACAGGGGGTATTTTTAATTTTGTGGGGGTTTGGGGGGGACAGTTTAAATTTAGCATAAAAAAATTAGAAAAAAAGAACTAAGTTTTTGGGAAAATCTTAAAAGGACCCCCCGTACCACCCGGGCTCCAGAACAATCGCACAAATTTTTGGGAAATCCGGTGGACTTTTTAAGGATATTATTTTTTCTCTAATGCCCAAATTTAAAGGGAAATTTAAAAAAAAAAATTTGGTTTAAAAAAAGGGTTACGTCCCCAAAAAAAGGATGATGAGGACACCATTTTTGGTTTGGGTTTATTTTAAAACTTTGTTAAAACTGAAAACAATAAGTATAAACTGTAGTATTTTTCAGGTTTTGAAAAAACTGGCAAGGAAAATTTTTTCCCAAAAAAATCTTTGATTTTAAAAACACAGTTTGACCAAAACAAAAATGATTTTTGTGTTAAAACCTTTGGGAATAAATAGTGTTACAGCAGTATGGAAACATTTTTTAATTTTTATTTTTTAAATTTTTAAAATTTTTTTTTAAATTTTTGGTTTTTAAATTTTTTAGTATAACTGTTTAAAAAAATGTGTTGATTTTTTTTCAAAAAGGAAAGGGTTAAACACCTTAAGACAAATTTCATATTTGGCCGGGAACCCTTTTTAAACAAGCCAAAATTTTGACATTTGTTAAGTTCCCAAACAAAATAGTGCCCAGGTGAAAAATTCAAGACTTTTTTTAAAAACCGTTTCCCAAATTTTTCGGGTTTTGTTTTATGGGGGACTCCTACATAATTTTCAAGTGAGAAAATAATCAGCATAAAAAGTTCCCGTGGTTTTTTAAAGAAAAACCCTTTTATGCAGAATTTTTTAAAAAACAAGACAGTTTTTTAAAAACTTTTTTGCTATAAATTTTTTTTGTCATATTTTCAGTGGAAAAAAAAAACCCCTTTTCATTTTCTTTTCCCAAACCCGTTAACCATTACATCAATGAATTTAAAAAGATGTTTTTGATTTTGCCTTTTACTAAAGCAAGCAAGCCCCAAATTAAAAAACCGGTTTTTTTCATTAGGAAGGGGGGATTTTGTAGCAAACCATTTTTTATGACAGGGAAAAAAGAAAAGATTTTTTTAAAATAGAACTTCTGGTTCTTAAAAATTTTGTGGGTTTTCCTCTTTCCAAAAAAAAAAACTTTTGGGGGACAGTTGGATTTTTTAAATTTTTTCCCAAATAGGGAAGAATTTGGTTTTAAGGGAAAAAAAACCAGTGGGGCCATAAAAGAATATTAAATTTAAAATCCAAAAGGGAAAAATTTCCCAGCATCAGGTTAAGGGAACCTGGACAGGAAATTTTGTTGCCAAAAAGGGAGGGGGGATCCCCTAAAAGGTTTTGGGAAGGGACAGCCAAAATAAAGCCCGAAAAGTTTTGGGAACAGGTTGCCGGAAAGGGGAGGAACCCAAAAAAATTTTTTTTTTTTAAAAATTTTTTTTGGCCTCTGGGGAAAGAGGCACCTTTGGGGAAAATGGGTTTGGGCAACCAAATTTCCCTCCCCCAGTTTTCTGTACTTTTTATGGATATATTGGGGGTACCAACAATTCCCCCGAATTTTGCAAGGGAAATTTATTTTGAACTGCAAAAAAAAAAAACTGTATGCATTAAAATTTATTTTCCCAAACACAACAACACAAAACAATATCTTTAATGAAAAAACGACTACGCAAGTTTATTATTTAGGCCCTTTCCCCAGGACCCAAAAAAACCAATTTGGGTTTTACTCTTTGGGGTTTTTTCTCACTTGAAAATCACCCAAATAAAAAAACTCTCATTTGGGCTTACGGGGTTTTTAAGGGGAAAGGTTTTTTAGAAAAACTGTTACAGTTTTAAAACTTTTTGCTTTGGGAAAATGAATATTTACATCCGGGAAACCTTTTCAGCCCGGGCAACGATTAAACTTAAAAAATTTGGCTCCTTTTATAGTGAATTGGGTGATTTTTTTGTCACTGTTTTTCAGGGGGTTTTGAGTTGTACATGAAGAAGAGGCAACATACTAGGGCACCCCGCTACGAACCCAAGGTAACCCAAAAAGATCACTACTATTTACCCCCCCAAGGCCCCTCAATGAAATCATAAAAATTCCACAGAGGAGGGGATTGCCCAAAGGTAGGCAACTGCTTGAAGGTACAAAATGGTATTTAACACCTAGGTGTTAAATAAGATTCCACCCTTCCAGCCTTTGAAAAGTGGCTTAAAAGGGGGGGGGGGGGGGGGGGGGGGGGGGGGGGGGAAGGGGGGGGGGGGGGGGGGGGGGGGGGGGGGGGGGGGGGGGGGGGGGGGGGGGGGAAGGGTGGGGGACACTTTCCGGGGTTTCCGTCACATGGGGGGTGTTTTAAAAGGGAGTCCTTTACTGCAGAAATTGGGATGGTCAATACACGCCCCACCGGGACCCCAATTTTAAACTCCTTTTTTCAAAAGAGAAAAGGAAACCCTGGGGCTCGCTCATCACTTTGGTATTTGTTTTTTTCCTTTTTATGAGCCAAATGGGGTTTTGACCCTCAAATTTTTTATTTTTAGTTCTTTGTCCCGTTTGGGAAAACCCTTTTTACAACCAAAATGCCCGAAAAATTGATTTTTATATACCACTGGGCAAAATTATATCCCTTTTATTTAACAGAAAGAAAGCTTTGGGGATGATAGTAGAGGTTGGGAAAGGAAATAAACCGGGGGGTTTTTAATTATGATTATTTTCCCCTGCTACAAAAACACTTTGCCTTCTTTAAATTGTCTTCCCCCTTTGCAGGGGAAATTAACTTGGGGGTTTAAAGGGTGAATGGGCCAAAATTGTAAAAAAAAGTCCAATTTTTTTTCTACAAAATTTACAACTTTGCAGAAAAGCTTTATATTTTCAAACTTTTGTTGGGGGCACTTTTTTTAAAACCATCATGGTAAACTGAGCAGTGGTACTTGGGAAGTAAAGAAAAATTCAACAGCTGGTCTATAGCATTTTTTTCTAAACTGAAACCCACTGTTAAAGTGTTTTATTTTAGGGTAATTTCTCTCAGAGAATAAAATATATTTGGTAAACTGTAGTCTGCCACAAAACAGGTTTTCAAATTCAGTGGAGGAACAAAGGTTTGAATTTACCAATAAAAAAGGACTAATTAAGATTGAGTCCAGCCTGTAAAGAAAACTGAATTAACAGTTTTCGTTTTGGATTTTGGCTTGTTTCTTGCTAGGGTTTGTCACTTTTAAAGATGCAAGTAGGCTATTCCAACACTGATCGGTTTAGTTTTAGCTTCTAAGATCTTATGTATGCTCTTCGCATGCAAACATGTCATCCAGTCTCAAATCTTAGGTACTGGAAGTGCACATTTGCAAACAACTAAAAGTAACATCAGGTGAGTCATTAAGTTTTGAGTGCTTGTAGACTCTTAAGTTAGTTAGGTAATTTCAAACAATGTAGTTCTAGACTACACCAAGGCAAGATGTCTTCTTTTTGAAGAGGGGGGCCAAAGTACTTAAATGCATAAGATGATCCTAATTCAGTACCCCTAAGGGATTAATGCTGTAGCAGTTCCTTCAGTTTGTTCAAAGACAAGTTCCTTTTAACCCTTTCTTATTGCTCCTGATAGCAGCACCATTTACTTTGTTGAAACAGTCTGTGCTGATAAGTACAGGAAGCTTTAAATAATTACAAGTTCTATTAAATTAGAAAAGGATCAATGAAACTTTTGTGAGAATAAATGGAGTAGCAACAGAATACAGGATCACTCAAGAGATGTATCTGAACTTAAATTTCTGTAAGTCTTTAGTGCTGACCTTGAATTTTCAACTCCATGTATCTGCTGGGTGCATAGTCATTTCACCAACATCAGTCTTGGAGTGGAAGATAAACAAATGGAAGACACAAGTTTAGTTTGAGAATGACTCATCATTGTTGTCTGTTTCTTAGTTTAAAAGGCTTCCACCATCATTCTGGAGTGGATGTATGAGGCAGAGCAGACTTCATTTGTTCAGCCCTTCTTTGAGGCTTCCCATTGAACCATCCACCCAACCAAAGAGGAGTGCGTTCAGTCTTAGACACAAACTTTGTACTTCATTACCATAATATGACTTATTCATGTACTCTCTCATTATTCATGACATTGTTTCTGAGTGTGTGTACTCTGTTATTGGTACAGTAAACCTGAAAGCCTCCTTGACTGAAACCTTGGAAGTCTGATCCTTACTGTGTTGCATAACCACCTGTGCAGTGGGTCCTACCAGGGAGTAGGTATTTACAACTCTGTGGATGGCATAGGATACTGCACAATTTAAATGGGACCAGAGGATTTTTTTGAATTTCACTAGTTAACAATCAACCATGTCTGGAGACCCCCATTTTATGGATTTTTAGAATACCGATAGAATTGTTGACCAGTGTTAATTCATTTGGTCTGCTTGGGGATAATATGACTGAACAAGGAATATGCCATACAGCCTTAGCCGCGGAGCAGACTCGTAGCACCCTTAAAAAAAAAAAAAAAAGAGGGCGCTTCTCAGAAACAAATACACCCCTGAATATATTTATACAGAGCTGCAAACCTTCGTCCAGTTTTTTTTTACTTTGAACCCCCAAAATTTGCGGGATAGATTTTTATTCAAAAGAAGGTACAGGGGTTTCACGGTACTGATTTTCATGTCTTCAACGGCCGGACGATCCCCCCTATAGAATTATTTTCGAAGATACGGTGCATTTTTTAAAAAGGTACGAATTATCAAGTATGGGCTAAAAATTTGAGCTAAATTTGCAGAGGAAAGTCAAGCGAATTTTAGGCGTCAACAGTGGCCTGTATATGGCCCGCAGGACAAGACAACAACGTTCCTTTCAAGCTGTATATGTAAAATTAAATATACAGCGAGCCGTTTCTATACAGTAATAGCGTACTGCAGCATAACGGGCATACAAGTGAAAAGATTTGTTGGGAGCGAAGCAAACCCCGGTCGTCTGTTGATCCACCCCTTACCAATACTGATGATGGTCATTAAAATACATGAAAATATTTTTGTCTCAGAAATGAGTTGGCTAGAAGTTGGTTTGGGCTATTGTATTGTATTAAACTTAGTTGTATACTGTACCTTTGGGGTAAGCAAATATTAAAAATTTTTCTGCGCTGATAAAACTCCCAATGCCCGCGGCTATAAGCCCTTTTCATAGGGAAAAAAAAAATGGATGCAGATGCTTTATCAGGGAATGTGGACCCTTTTTCAGCCTTAGAGGGATGCGCTAATGCTTGGGGAGAGTCAATTTTGGACTTTTCTGATAAACATGAAAAATTTGCAAAAAATGGGTTTAAAATAGGTCAGGTTAATTGAAAAGATTTATTGTTTTCCCATTTTTTAGGCTTTCCAAACCTACAGTAATTGTGGAGTGGAGTGTGGGTGATTTGATGCCCCGAGTGAAAGATTTTATAAAAACCAGACTTGGAGTGGATGTAGGGGGTGCTTGATGCGAGTGAAGTTTAGGGTGTAGAAGACAGTGAATATCCATCATGATCCCAAGCCGAGATTGGAAGAGGCCCCCGTCCCAGTATTCACAGTTCGACCCGGGTAAAGGGCACAACTGTAAAAGGGCATTGCATATTTCTTTGCATTTTTCAAAATGTAATGAAACAAAAATTTGTCTAAAAATCTGGCTTTGTGGCAATGTGGATACGTATTCCCCTAATGCAATGCCCCCTGATATAAGGGTATTCTTTAAAAAATTTAAACCCTTTTAAAT
>JAIZAY010002050.1:0-11771 GCA_029531755.1 Holothuria leucospilota | reverse complement strand
TTTTTTTTCACGGTGGTTATCGTCCCCACGCTTTCATTTTTCTTCTGAGATTGCCTCAGATTTTCCTGAGAAAGTTCACATGCTCCACGAGCGATCTTTAAACGGGATACATGGATCAAGTAGGTTGTATGTCTTCACCTAGATCTGATAACCACTTCTCCTTTAACAATTTCAATGGTCCACAACTGTGTTGTCCAAAGACGAAGTTCAAATGGACTGAACCCAGGACTCTCTTGTAAGATTCCCTGGCAGCAAACATCACAAATGGAATGCCTTCATCCCAATCTCTCTCATTCCCATACAATATGTCTTTACATATTTCTTCAATGTTTGGTGAAACCTTTCTCAAAGCCCCTTGGGCTTTCAGGATGATAGCGAAGACTTAATTTGTTCTATGCCTAACATCATACAACATCTGCTGAATACAGTTGACAGGACATTAGCCCCTTGATCTGTTGGATCTCTTTTGGCATACCCAAACACAATGTGAAAAATTTAGTAATGCTTTGTAAGACTGTCCTGAGCCTTAATATTTCTTAGAGGTATTGCCTCTGGAAACCTCGTAGAAGCACACATGATGGTCAATATATACATGATGCCAACTGACCCTACTCTAGTTAGGGGACCTACACAATCAATGATGACTCTACTAAACGCTCTTCAAAGCGGAATTGCTTTTAAGAAGGGAGCAGCCGGAATATTCTGATTCGGCTTTCCACCATTTTACTGAGTGACAGTCTTACAGAAATTTGGCCAAATCACTTTTAAGTTTTGGCCAATAAAATATTTAGAATCCTGTGAGTTAAGTCTTATTGACTCCTAAGTGCCCTGCAAATGGCATTTCTGAGCATACTCAGTTTTTCCCTTCTATAAGGTCCCTAGGTACCACAATTTGATGGTAAATCTCCACTCTTCATCTATAGTGGCATCAGGTGGTCGCCATTTACGCATCAAATATTGTTTTTAAATAAAGCAGACTGGGACGTCTTTCGATTCATCCTCATGAGTGCATCCAGCTATTAGGCTGAAGCCCTTCATCATGTTGTTGTTGGACTACAACTGGTCTCTGTGGAGTGTGTCAGACATTTTTGATTTTTTCCTGTTCTATCACTAAAACTACCCCCACTCACTATTGTTTGGCCAGGAGACTCACAGTCCTGACTATCATTAAGATTATGCATAGAAAGATGGCTGAGTATCATACACAAGAATCATTCACTTTCATGAATATCTTTCACTAGAATCTTTTCCAGACTCTGACTCTCTTTTGGAGGTTGTTCCATTTTTAGAACTCTTCCTTCAATTTTGAGGGTGGAATGATTAAGTTTATCGATCCTTATTTTCAGAAATCATAACCCTCATTTTTAGAGAGGAGTGTATGTTTAAGATTATCATCCTTACATGATGCTTACTTGTTCCACTTTTGGGAACTGATCCTCACTTTTGGAGGTTGGTGTTTAAGATTATAATCACGGCGACTTTTGTGAACATAGCTCTGGACAGCACAGGCAGGAATAAAGTTGGAAATTCCTTTTCTAATTGCTCTGTGTTGTTTAATCACAGGTTTATCTGTCCAAAATTGCATGGCTACTACCTTTTCCCCAGCTAGGTCATTGCCTAGCACCAGGATACCCCCGTTACAGGTAGAGTAGGTCTGACCCCTACTATGACGACCAGACTAAATCTGACCTTCAAATTAATTTTGTTGAGAGGGACAGAATAAAATCACCTCACCCCCTGAATTAGTACATTTGCCCCTGTGGAAGTATAGTCCGATAATGGTAAAAAAGGCAAAAGCTCATAAAAGCAACGATGAGTTGCGCCTGTGTCACTGCAAAATTTTAATTTTACGGGTGGATAGCTGAATTCCCATCTAGGGGGAAATAAACCCCTCAGACACGAATGGAAGGTATTCTTCCTTAATTTTGTCTTAGAATTAGGCCGTAAAACGTCACGACTACCTCAGAAGATTCTCTGCAATGGGCTACTGCAATGGAGGCTGTTTCAGTCCTCCTTTAAGTTTTGGGGGGGCCATGTGAAGCCAATTGCCATTGTTGGCCCTTTTTGTGACAGAAACCACAAGTTATAGTTCTTTAAAAAGCACTTTGTTTGAGCTGCCATGGTCCGTTCTTTTGACGACTTGACTCTGGTTGTTTTTTTAGCCAAATTTGTTTGTCGGAGATTAGAACGACTGAGACCACTGTTACCTGTTGTGTCCACTATGTTGGCCATATGGTCTTATTTGCCTACTAAACCTGCCCTTGTTTTGAGTCTGACCCCCTTTACAAACTTATGGGTAAGAGCATACTGAATCAGCCAAATTTGCAACATCCTCAGCTTGTCAGCCGTATTTTCTCAATGTGAATCTTTATGTCATCTTCACACCCGTTTTGAATTCATCGACCAGCATCAGTTGTCTCAATTGTCAAATGTGGAGACCTTCTTAGAAGCACACCATCTATCGATATGCTTTCTTTTTTGATACAAACTCACTACGTTTGTTTGTGTATCGGCCTTACGATACTTTCTAAATTTTTGGCGATAAGCTTCGGCACTAATTCATAGGCTTTGAATATGGCCTTTTTAACCTTATCATAATCCACTGCTGTCCTCTATGACAGAGCGGAATACACTTCTTGAGCCTTGCCTGTGAAATTACTCTGGATGAGTATGGACCATTATCTCTGGCCCCTTTCGTTGCTCACCCGCTTTTCAAAATGGTTAAAGAATTCTCCACATTATCCTCCTGAAATTTGGGGCACAAATTTACCGTGCTTAGAACCTCGAATAATCCCCCCGTTATCCAAGCCTATTTTAGGTCTGACCTTTATGACCCCTAACTCTAGTTGCTTCAAGCGCTAATGTGATGTTCTCGTTCGCTCGTTTTTTTTTTCCCTTTGCATTGCATTTGCTTTCTCTTTCCCTCTTTTCCTTTTGCATTGCTTTGCATTTCTCTTTCCTCTTTTAACCTTTCTTTCTTTTCCTCTCTTTCCCTTTCTGCTTTCCATTTTTCTTTTAATCTAATCTCCTTATTCATTTCTATTTCAAGGCCTTTTCAATTCAATGTGTTTGTCAGTTGGCACAGTGATAGCTGTTTTTCCATACTGTAATAGGCAGATACTTTCATCCCACTAATATTCTAGACCATTCTTTTAAATCACTCGTCTTTCCGCATTAAAGGCTGAAATTCAACGCCATAATGTTTTGCGAAACTTTACAATCTCGACTTCTTTAATGAATCTAGTTCCTCTCGACTGAGGGACTAGCCACGAATATATCTAATTTGAATGGCATTTTGAAATTGTATCAAGCCTTCAACAAACAAATAAGTAGTCTACAAACACAGTTGCTTACGATTCACAACAGATGTTTCTCGTAATTTTCAGTATTTTTCGTTCCCGGATGTTAGGCCCCATTCTGTTACGGCTTGTGGTCGCGAGTCAAACCAATACAGGCGAAGCAGTCACAAGAAGACACGAGATTAAAATTCAACAACTTAATGATTATTTACAATCTCCTTATCTTCTTTAAATTTACAATAATTAATTAGACTTACTCACAAATCCTTTACTCAATATTTGCCTGGTCTGGTCCAAGGCGGTAGTGCCCTGCACGTTGAACGATGGCACAGTGGTAGACCTGCAGCGTGCTGTAGCGTAGGAACTGGTTCCACGAGCGAATAACGACAAGGCTATCGATGATGGATGATACACCTCATACACAGCGAGAGAACGGCTGTAGGCACTTTGTCAGGCTGGCTTATGATATCTCAGCAGTATGATAGTCTGGGTCTCGTTGTGTCTCTCGAATTGGAAGTTTTAGTATTGAAGGGTATCTCTCAATGTTCTCTCATCCGCACAACAACTTTAACTGCTCTTTTATTTGCTAGGCTTTTATTCGAGAACTCTCCAGAATTTAACAGAAACTTCTAGTGTAACACAGTCAGCAATTACGAGAACGTTCCTTATGCAGGTATAAACATGTACGAAGTGTCGTCCAGGCCGCGTAAACATTTCTCTCTTCTAGACATTCTAGAAAGGCTGCGTTGAAGTTGGACGTCTCTGGACTTTCCTTCGCTCGTCGTCGTGGATTCAATCCGTGTTCCTGACGGTCGTCTTGTAACAACTGTTAACTGGAGGAGGGATTGCGCAGGTCCGGCTAATACATCCAATTCTACGGGCTTGGACGTCGGGCTACTGAGGGACGGTTGCGTAGGTTCGTTTTTCATACTGGGGAAGATGCCTGTGCGGACGCTTGAAAACTGAAGGCAGTTTTTCGTAGGCCCCACCTTGGGATTCTAGTAGACGCTGTAATACTGAGGAGGCAGGGTTGCGCAGGCCCGGCCCACAGTAAGGATCTTGTATGGACGCCGTAGTACACTGAAAGGGTTAAGTCCTACAAATTGGTGGACCGTTCCAAACACGTCTACCATAATGATTTATTTTGTGTGTTAACTTGTTACATTTTTGTCGGAATCATTTTGTTAGACCTCATTTGTTTGGCTGTGCATTTTTTACCTTCTTTACGAATAATGTATATACTTTAATTGAGATAGAACATCAATTCCATTTCTTGTTTGTTTTTGTGTTTCCTTCCGCAAATTCGATAGACTAGCCCCCGAACCGCACAATATTTTTTTTTTTTTTTTTTTTTTTTTTTAGACGGCGCGTTATAGTTGCAACGTACGTCATAATTCTACTCATATAACAATACGCTTCACAATTACATTCACGCTGTATATTAAGGCACGATATTGAGACCGATCAGCTTCAGTGATCGCGAGGAAGAGGGGACAAACCGACAACACCCACTCCTCTCTTTCTTGTCGAAGTTTCAATAAATCCAATCGTAATCGCTTATTGTGTAATCTCTCTGGTTTTAGTTATGTGGCGATGACCGTTTGGCCGCTGCTCACTTCACAGCTTACCGAACTAAACGGTGAACAGTTGAAAAAAGAATGTGTTATCTACAGTTATCCTTCCAGTAATGAGGCACCTGTCATCAGCCTAAGTCCCGAAGAGACTCAAGCACGAGCCCCCGCTTCTCAAACACCAATGCCATGGCGTAAACTTCCGGGGGGGGGGGGGGGGTAGGGAGGGGGATGTATCCCCCCACCATTTGACTAATTGGGAACTAGCCCATGTAATCATTTCCCCAATGTTTTCAGTCTACAGATACGTGTATTATGGAAAGTATATTTTATTCTCATTTCGTAAATTTTTTTCAGTCCTCTCTTCACTTTCTATCACAACATGTTTCTCAACTATCAGAATTTTGCAAATCGTTGGCAATCTATCAAAATTTTTCGCGCGCTCTCCGCGCGCTTCCAACCTTACCTTAGTGGTCACCCATATTATCAGTATCTTCGATACAACTTTCGGAAAGCACAGCAGGAAAAAGTTGGAAGTTTACGAATTAACAGGTAAAGGCTGCTTATGGCATGGCATGTAGTTTTGTTGGCCATTAAAGTGTCTCAATGTATAGTCTGAATGCGGATTTGTATGGAAATATATTCGTAACTGTTTAGCTCTCCATGTCCTGATTATTATTACGGTAATAATACACAAAATGTTCTTGATCACTGACACTTTCCGAACAACAGAGATACATCTCAAACATCTGTGGAACATCGCATCAATGATGGGATCTTTCAATCTAATATGCGCTGATGTAAGAAGGTTGAAAGTACGTAACTCCGTTAAACATTAAAAAAAAAAAAATTTTACCGAGAGCTTCGCCAGTTCGCGTTGAGCCATATTCGGTATAGATGGTGATTGTTAATACACTTGTGACGAAAACAGCACCGTAACGCTCTTATAGTCCTTCACCCCTTTTTTCTACACTATCAGGGAGGTCCTATAATATCACCTCTCTGCACCCTATACTCTCCCTCTCTCTCATTTTCATTGATGGCAGCTATTCGTCCGGGATTTTAGTTTCAAAGTAGTAAAAATACGATGTTTTTAATTGTTTCGTCGTCGTACCTATATTATCATTTGATGCCGGTAGTGCACGCATTATGTTATTACCCCCCCCCCCCCGCCACAATTAATATGAAATGATAGTAGCTTCTGGAGGCCCTATTCAGTTCTGGGGGGGGCGACCCTTAGATGCCCTTTCTAATGGCACAATGAAAGACAAGGAACATATTTCGTATCACTCAAAATGTTTGTCTGTGGACTCACGCACTATTTTGTGTAAAAACTTTCTCGCCGAAATAAGAAGGCAGTAAAATAGACAAAGGGTGGGGCTTCAGGAGCAGTTGTTGAGATCCGTATCTGTCTCTTAATAGACAACATATTCTCCTCTTTTAACTTTACGCAAAATTAACATTCACTAAATTATGGACATTTTCCGGCCATAGAAGAGTCAGTTCCAAACATCCCAACGAGAGCATCCATTTTGGCATCTAACAGACCTTAAGTTAATAAAAAAAAATCTCAAAGGGTGAAGTGGGAACCCTTCCCGAGGGCGACATCTTAGTAGTGCCAACGAAAATTCAAAACTGGGGGGGGGGCTAAACTGCTGCATGCAAATGCAGGCACTCATGAAATAAAGGTGTAATTTACGCAACTTGGGGGGAACTGAGGTTATTTATAACGACATCAGTTATGGTTCCCCATTCACAAAAACATGGCGACGCCACTGATCTCAGTCCAACTTGCAGGTCCTTGTAATGATCTCCGAATTCAAATCCAAGTTATCTGGGATTAACCTTAATTTGATCCTGCCTTTTAGCTTAACAGGACATTTGCTCTCTTGTACAATTTCAATCCGTGCAGCTTATATCAACGATTTTTTTTCTCTCAAAATAGCATTTCCTAAATGTATGAATACACGATAGCCTCCAAAAAACATTCCCACTAAATTACCCCTTAAAACAGTCTTCCTGGCACTTCTGCAACATTAAACTCCAGGGCTTCCGGGGCGCCACCGGGCTTTGCCCCTGGACCCTACCAGGGGCCCTAAAGCGGGGGCCCCTGGACCCCACCCGCAACCGCATGAGCTCGCGCTTCGCGCTCGCCGGTTCGCGTTTCGTCGTGCACTTTTCTACATTTGCGATAGTTCACCCCCATCCCCAAAGTTGAAAAGAAATCTACGCCCCTGGCAAGTACTCCAGTATAGTTCATCGATTACAGTTCTGTAAACACTTGTCAACCCTAGCCTTCAAGCAGTTTCCTTAAGTAGAGTAACTCCCCACCCAGACAGACTATTCCACTCCATTAACAACTCTATGAGAGAAGATTAACTCCATTACATAGAGCAATACAATAACACTTCAAGTTTCAAGTTAGATCACACATTGTTACTGCTAGAGTATTCTTCCTGCTACTACTTTTCCAAAGTCACTTCAAGTCTCCGGCGACGGGTCAAGGGCGAAACCAAACATTATCACACCCCGCGAAGGATATCTGCTCCCAAAGGAGCTACATTCAGAAAGACAACAACTTAACAGACAACGCTCTGCAGTATTACTGCATGCGTTTTTTCTCCGAAGTCCCTCTACTCCTGACAAAGAGCCAAGGGGCGAAACTGAACGTTACTTCCGATGAGTTCAGCTCCTTAAGAACTACGTCTGTCCGAAGGACAACAACTTAACTTGACCAACTTCTCAACCCTACCGACCTCTACATCAACGGTGCTGCCAGGCGTGGGGCCGTCCCATTTTGACTGGCAGAAAAGAACATAAATACTTTTCATAAATTAAATATATAAATTTGAAATTTTTGAACCACTACTTCAGAAAACCAAGGTGTCCTTAAATCTACTTTACTTGTTTAACATTTTGCTTTGGAAATCGTGAGGTGCGCGCTTACGTCAGCAATCGTAATATCTAGTCGTCCTCAATATGCCTATTGCCACATGTCATAAGCGAGGAAATTTGAAATTCATTTTTGCTTAATAAAGGTTCGTGAAGGTCCACCAGGAACGGATTATCTGTGGTATTTATAGTGTACTACACATATTTGAAGTCAAATGGCTACTACTGTTCCCCTCTCAAACCAACACTCTTTGACCCTCAGACCTGTACAATCACGGTCTGCCATGCCTGGCCGTCCCGTTCTTGACTGAAAGAAAAGAACAATACTACACATGACTTATTCAAAATGACCGAGAAGCAATTGCTTTTTTTCCGCAGGTATCCCCTCGACTCTCTGCCGAAGAGCCAGCCGGCGGAAACAAACAGTAACTCCAGAGGGATTCTTCTCCAAAGGGAGCTACGCCCCCGAGGACAACAAACTCAACTGACCAACCTCTCGACCATCAGACCTCTATAATTCAAGTGTCTGCATACGTGGCCGTCCCGTTCTTGACTGTCTAGAAATACAAGACATACTACAAATGATCTTAGATTAGTCAAGAATGCCGAGAAGCGATTGCTTTTTGATTGCTTCCGAAGCAAAGAACCTATAATTCATGAATGGCGTGTTTGTATGTATGTGTGTATGAGCGTGTGTGCGTGGTTTTTCTTGTGACACTTTGCTCGTTTAACTACGATATGCAGAAGGGAAAACTCTGACGAACTTGGGTACATAGGTGCCCCACATTGAGAGAACGTCCCCTGTTTGTTTTTGGTGCGGGTCAAGGTGATCTGAGTCCACAGGAAGGTCAAACTCTGAAAACCTTGTTAACACGATACTCAAGTTAAAAAGCTTGGGGATGAATTTAACACTTAGTATGTAGAGTGCGTCATGGGAATAAAAGAACCCTTGTTTTTGGTGGAGGTCAAAGTCTCTAGGGTCACCGGAGGTACAAACTCTGAAAACCTTGTTTACAGCCAGATTTTCACCGAAGAAGCTTGGATACTTTCATACTTAGTATTAGATTCCTTATGGTGAAAGAAAGAAACCCTCTTTTATTGGTTTTGGTGGGGTCAGAGGTCATCTGCCACCAGGGTTAAACTCTGAAAACCTTGTTCACACGTATATCAGGTAGAAAGACTGGATGAATTTTATACATATTATGTAGATGCCTTATGGTGAAATGATAACCTTAATTGTTTTTGTGGGGTCAAAAGCTTATCTGGGGTCCACCGGGGTTCGAACAGTGAAAACCTCGTTAACACTATATCTCAAGGTAGGAAGCTGGATGAAGTTCATACTTAGTATTTGTGATGGGCGTTATAGTAGAAGGACAGAACCCTATAGCTTTTGGTGGGTCAAGGTCATCTGGGGTCACCAGGGGTCAGACTCTGAAAACCTTGTTAACACTATAATATCTGCAAGATAGAAGCTTGGATAATTTCATACTTAGTTGTAGATGCCATTATTGAATGACAAAGAACCATTGTTTTTGGTGGAGGTCAAAGTCCTCTAGTCACTGGGGGCCCAGCCTGAAAACTTTGTTAGCAAGATATTTCAAGTAAGGAATTTCGAATGAATTTTCTACTTAGTGTGTAGGATGCTTATGATGAGATGAAGTACCTATTTGTTTTTTTTGGTGAGGTCAAAGCCATTTGGGGTCACGGGGTTCAAATTCGTTAAAACTCTTGTTAACGACGATATCTCGAGACAGGAAGCTGGAATAATTTCATACATATTATCAGATGCGTTTATGGTGATACTTAGAACCCTAAAAAAAATTGCTTTTGGCCAAAGATCATTTGGTTCTCAGGTTCCAAACGCTGGAAACAAGATGTTTATCTGGGTTCACAAACGGCTGCTATTTAAATGTCTAATACTGACAAGCTGCATGCACATTAGGGACTGAGGCAAAGCTACATGAATGTACATGACATGCACTGTATTACACTTCCAGTCGGTCGGTGATACGGTGGTGCGCGAGCGGTTTTTTTTTATGCAGCGTAGATAGCAGACATAATTTGACTAACTGTTCTGCAGAAAAGTTTGCTTATCTCATCGTGGCACATGCACTGGCCGTACCAACTAACTGAATATGCACGTCAATGGATAAGCATAATATCCTGCTCTAGTAATGTGGAATATTCAAAGAAACTGAAGCCGATTTTGAGGGTCACGTCATGTAGGTTTAATTTGGAAATAATATTACGCTAAATGCATTGTGAGCCAGCTAGATTCAAACTTAAAATAGCGTGTCGACTTTTCTGAGAGCGAAAATATCTGGGTGGCAAGTGCTATCATGCACAGATCTTTTGAAAATAATACCCAGAACATTGTAAACCTAAGAGTATCAATTCTTAGTAAAACCCCTTACAAGAAAGACTTATCGCTTCTCGTGCATTACACACAGATGCTCTTGAATTATGAACGCAATAACTCGTTTTAAGTCAAGACTAGTCATAGGTCATTATCTATGGTATTAGGGAGCTTTAGATTACACGACGTGGGCAGGGCGAGGCGGCGTTTTAACCCACAGTTCACGTCGTCGAGCTTACGTTCGCGGCCTGGAACTATTGCGCTTAAAGATTTCTACGACGCGACATGAAGTCGCATGGTGATATTCGAACTTCGTTTTGAGTAGCAGACGCGCACATCCCGATCTTTAATGGTAACAGTATTTAGCGGAAAGTATGTCCAAACCTTACCTCCTTTATGTAGTCTTAGGTGAGAGGTGCAAACCTTCATCAGTTCTCAAGAAATTGCTATGGTTATGTAACTGATATATGGCGAGTATGAATTTATGATATTTGCAATGCGTATTTTAAGTTTTCTAATCAACGATGGCATGACAACAAAATATTGACGTCATACACTGCCTCTCGTTGCCGTGCTAAGCACACAACGCCAAACGATCGACTCCCGGTGTAGAATTACACCGACAATCGTGAAGTGTCACGTAGACGCATGCGCATAGTTTACAACATGACGTCATTAATGTCCGTAGCCGACGTCCCGCGGTCGTGCAATCTAAAAACTCCCTATTTCAATTGGGCTACGCGACTTTTATAGTCGGCCTTTAATTTCCTCACCGCACGTGACACAAAATGAAAAGCAACTATTACGCGTTCGTTTTCTGATAACGCAAAAGTGCGCGTCACGTATTTTATTCTGGGTAACCTGGAACTGTATTCTGTGGCGTAGACATAATCACGCATCTAACCACCCCTCGCTGGTCCTAACAATGGCGTTTTCAGTATGAATTCCCTAAATCCATAGAATAAAAGGAGAGTATGTCCAGTCCAAACGTCCTCACTGATATTTGCATCTCCAGGAGGATTGAAATTTTCCGAACAGTGTACTTCAGAGTTTGGTATTTATGCTTCTATATATACCTTTGATGTGGGTTATGGTAACGCGTGCGCCCTCACCTGAGGAGTGCCTTTAAGCCTGTTTCGGTCTCAGCGCTTAACGTGCACACTTTTCCGGCAACCATGGCGTCATCTTTACTCGAATTGGGAGGGGGTGGGGGGACATGGCACTTCCGTCAAAAATTTACTGTGTAAAAAATCTTAAGTCAATGGCACTTTCCCAAATGTGGGGGGGGGACGTTCCCCCCTGTCCCCCAGATTAACGCACATAGCCGCAAAGGTAACGGCAACGGCAAACGCTTGCGGCAACGGCACGTAACGGGGGGGGGGACAATTCCCGGTATAAACTGTTCACATTATACGGCAAAAGGTATTACCCACCGACGGTATAATGTGCATCTAGTCATGCTCAGTACACTTTATTGGAGGGCAAAGCATAACGTGAGGGGGGTTAAGTTCGGAGTGCCAAGGGAATGCGCAAGAATGTCGCTATGAGGGAATGGGGTGTCCCCATAATGAATAATTTAGTGTCCAGTTATTGCATGGGTTGTAGGATGATTTCACTGAATCCGATTAAATTCATAGCGTGCTAAGAGAGGGT
>JAIZAY010002046.1:0-11790 GCA_029531755.1 Holothuria leucospilota | reverse complement strand
ATGGCCTGATACAAGCAAACAAAGTATGTCATTTCATGGCAATGATGCCCACTCAAAGAGAGAAGATATTGGTATACACCTGAGATTTGTGAAAGAAGTGCACAGAAAAGTAAGAAATTAACTTGTGCAATGTTGAGGTATACTTAAAAGGAAATGCAGACCTAGCAGCAACTGGAAGTAGCATGCTTGAAATTTAAAGAACAAGATGCAGACTGGTAGCCAACTTTATGAAAAAAAAATTGTTTTAGGGGGCAAGGAATAATTCTGTCGCAATATTGTTGTTAATGTAGCTTGATTAGTGTAGGAAATAATAGGAGAAAACAGAGGGGGTAAAAGAGAACTCCAAGTGATCTAGTTGAGGTATGACAGTGATCTGTATTGCGAATAAATTAGTCTCTGGAATCTCCTGGCCACACCCAGGGTTTAATTGTACAGTTGGGTGAGCTTGTATTCATTGGGACTCTTACAGACTGTAAATAGTACTCTTTAAATAAATGAAATACCTATGTATGATAGCCAAGGTGGGTAAGATTTACTTTGTCAAATATTTCCTTGGGTTTACATCTCACATTATGAAAACATTTGGAGATTAAGTAACTTTAGTAGATTGAGACTCATTGAAGAGATATCAGAGTAAAGTTGAAAATGTAAGCAACTTGAGTTGTGTAAATAATGCGCACAATATAAATATGTAGGACATGTGATAATACCCCAGAATTGTCTAATTTAATCAGTATCTACCTTGGGATCTCTGGTTTTGGCATATGTGCAGTATTTTTACATTGACAGAAATTTTTAGGTAATTTAGTATCTGTAGAGGTGTTTCACTGACATCAAATGTTCGCACATCTCTTTGGTTGTTGGACATTTGCCCCTCAAGCATTCATTGTGTCACAGTAGTATCAGTGGTGTGCAAGTGCTGTAAGTAGCCTATGCTTACTGTGTGTGCTGTGCCTGGTAATAGACCCTTTTCCAAATAGCAGTTACAAAGAATTGTGGGATAGTGTTTTTGTATGCGTCGTTTTTGGCCACAGTAATATGCCACTGACAAAAACGACGCATACCAAACTCTGTCCCACAATCCTGTGTAATTGTTATTTGGAAAATGGTCTGTACCGGGCAATCACAAATGTCACATGATATACCTCTATACCCCTGACAGAATCAAGTTGCCTTTAAGAACATTTTCCAGGAAGTGGTCGTATGTAAGTACTTGGTTTTAAAACTTGTACATGAACTGTCCAGAAACTAAAGGTAGCAGCCCTCATTGGGTCACTGATTATTTGGGGGAGGGGGCTGTGGGCAGGGGGAATCTGGAATGCAAGCTAACTCTACTGTGGGGCCTGTGTAATAGTTGACATGCAGTGCCCAGTGCCTGCCATCTAAAACATTCCTAGGAAGGTAAGCTCATTTTGAGAAGTGTGGCTGGAAGCATTAGACCATTCTTAACCTACTGAGATAAGAGGCATTCTATCTTTGGACTCTAAACTTTTTTGTCTCTTCTTCCGGCTATCCTCTAGCTTTATAGCAGCTAAGTTGGCCTTGGGTATCACTCTTCCAGAGATCAAGAATGCAACGACCCAGTCTGCCACAGCATGCTTTGAACCCAGTCTAGACTACATTGTCACCAAGATACCTGGATGGGGCCTGGACTGCTTTCATGGAATGTCACATGCCATTGGAAGTGCCATGAAGAGTGTTGGAGAGGTATGTTGGACTTGTATACATGCATGGCAGTAGTGAACATTCATAAACACCTTTATTGATTTCCTGCATTCTGATTGGCTGAAAACCATTCGAGACCAGTCTCGAATCGCATTCGCGGCCTTTGCCAGTTAGGAGAATTACTTTTTCAAGGTGAATTGAATATCACTGTTACCACTGCACTGTGCACTATGCTTTGTCCATGATGTCCCTTATAAAAAAGTCCCACATATTTCCTATATGAAATCAGCATGTGGGATTTATGTGGGTTTTTGGGCATATGGGAAAAAAATTCCCACACAAATGTGGGGAAAATTCCCACATAAATCCCACATGCTGGTTATCCCTTCCCATATCGGGTTCTTCCATTGTAGAATGGGGGTTACATGGCCTTTGCTCTAGCCTTCATCATTTTTCATTCATCATCCTCGGAGGCCCCCTAATGTATAAAACTGCATTGTACAGTCAGAGTAAATGTTCCCGTGACTTTACAGTGATTCCAAAAGAATATTATGGCCTAAAATGTAATTTCACCTTAAGTCCTTGCTGAACTATGACACTTGTGTTGTTTTTAAGTAAAAAATTTTACCGGATGGACAGTCTATAGGTGGCATGCAAATCTGTGCGAAAGCCCGATGCAAAAGACAAAAATCCCAGCAACTTGTTTGAGTGTGGCAGCCTCAAAGCTAAATGATTATCCAAATTAGGCCACTTATGTCCTTCTCAGATTGGTTACAGTAAGTGTCGCTGTCTTCGCTCAAATTAACTAACTGAGCCACACAGTTTAGAAGTAGTTCCTTTTATAGGCTCCATCCTTATAGTCCAGTATAAGACAACAAGATATAAGGTTATCCAAATTAGGCCACTGCATGGGCATGTCCTTCTCACATTGGTTTCAGTACCTGTATGTCTTCGTTAAAATTACCTATCTGAGCCATACAGTTTCAGTTAGAAGTGGTTCTTTTTATAGGCTCCATCCTTAGTCCAGTATAGTCTGAATAAGACAGCCAAGATGCTATAAAATACTGCATACCATTGAGCTCAAAAGAAATAGCACTGCATACAGCATAGTAGTCCCTTACAAAACAACATACATGTAGTCCACTGACTAGCTCCACTACAACTGTGAGCAACCACTCTCACTGCTTGCTGTACACCAAATGCTGACCACTGTATTATACAACACAGTGTTCAAGTACACACTGTACTTGCTTTACTATACAGCTCTACACTGTGCATGTACCAACACAGAGAAGCCAAATTTGAAAAGGCCTTTTATGGAACGCCGATCGTACAAATATTATCGACATTGCGTGTATACCCTATTGTAATTAGACACAAACGAAACCAGTAGACACAAACGAAACCATTAGACACAAACGAAACCATTAGACACAAACGAAACCATTAGACACAAACGAAACCATTAGACACAAACGAAACATTAGACACAAACGAAACATTAGACACAAACGAAACATTAGACACAAACGAAACATTAGACACAAACGAAACCATTAGACACAAACGAAACATTAGACACAAACGAAACATTAGACACAAACGAAACATTAGACACAAACGAAACATTAGACACAAACGAAACATTAGACACAAACGAAACATTAGACACAAATGAAACCATTAGACACAAACGAAACATTAGACACAAACGAAACATTAGACACAAACGAAACATTAGACACAAACGAAACATTAGACACAAACGAAACATTAGACACAAACGAAATCATTAGACACAAACGAAACATTAGACACAAACGAAACATTAGACACAAACGAAACATTAGACACAAACGGAATCATTAGACACAAACCGAATCGTTAGACAATCGAAACAGTTTTGAACGATATTAAGGTATACACGCAGATCAGGTATGCACGCGAAAAGAAATTACAAAAAGAGTCAGGGCGCACCTGTTTGATTACGTAATAATGTGATGAGATATATAAGTGTTTTTGCCCACATGTAATTGACGGGGATTAGTCAAGGATAACTGAACTATTAATCTGCTGTCAACGTAGGTGGTTTTACAGAGCTACATGTGTCGGTTGATTTTTTCAAGGACTGGCATTGCCGAGCAAGAACACAATAGCGATAGCCCATACAAAGTTTTACCTCACTGATCTGATACTGTAGCAATAAATGCGGGTGTATTAAAAACGAAGACCCGAAAACGAAGACCGAAGACCGAAGACCGAAGACCTTTGTCGGGTCTTCCATCTTCGGTCTTCGTTTTTAACACACCCACACAGCAAGGTTAAAAACGAAGACCCAAAAACAAAGACCCTGCCCGATGACCGAAGACCTTTGTCGGGTCTTCCATCTTCGGTCTTCCTTTTTAACACACCCACACAGCAAGGTTAAAAACGAAGACCAAAAAACGAAGACACTGCCCGATTACGCCCGTATCCAGTCTGCAGCTTATAAGAGTGGTGCTGAATGTGGTGCTTACTACGAAATACGAAAAAATGAAAAGTCTAGGCTAGTACGAACATTAACAATAACTTACTGAAAAGAAAAATACTACGGCTAATGAAACCCGGCGGTTCTGCGTCCTTTGGGGGTAGGCTACTAGCCACAAATCGATCTCTCATAATTTAGGTACATATTATCATATGGGCTTGGTCATTCTTTATAATATTCCTTTCCGAATAAGAGGTCTTCGTTTTCTGGTCTTCGTTTTTAACAATTGGTAACGATATGGTAACTTGAACCAGTAACTCCAAGGCGAACTTTCTTTATGGACGTTGTGAAGGTCAGCATAAAATGAACCATGCCTGGCCAGGGTTCTCATGTCTTGGTGACAGATTGAAAAGTAAGCGCAGGACTGTTGTAGCAGGTAGCTGCCACTCTAGTGGCAGCTCCCTGGTTGTAGTATGCCTACATATTGCATGTAACGTGGGAAGTGGTTACTATAGAAAAAATGAATCTAAGATCATATGCGGCATACCGGTATCATTTTAACTGTTCAGAAGATAAGGCCACATAAATGGCACATGGTTGTGCGCTTTCTGATAGAGTCACAGCCCCTTATGCATTCTCCCCTAGATACCAAGTATATTGCTCAGCATCTCAAGCATGTCACTGCCAGTGAGAGCTCCACCCTTGGTAAAAATGTGGAGGGATTAAGCATATTTCCGTCCCCTCGTCAAGGACAAAATGCTTTGTCCCCTCTGTGAAAAAAATCAAAACTTGTCCCCTCTGTAAAAAAATCCAAACATGGCACTGATATTCCTTCGAATTTACATATCGCACGAAATTACATGGATGAGATGCTAAAATATTAAAAAAATCTTTCAAAGGGGACAGGGACCCCTCAGACCCTTTCATCAGGTCGTCCATCACCCCTTCCTTTTAAGATGAGAACTTATATATAGCTTTTGAATGCTCGACCTACACAATCGCCTCCTGATTTGAATAAGATGTCATGGTTTCTGTAGTGCGACAGCCCTCTGCTTAATAAACTATAGCCCATGCTGACTATAGATCATACTTTGTTTCAAAAGTTAAAGGCCTTGACATTATTTCATTTAATAAAGTATAAAACGCAGTGGCGGATCCAGGATTTGGCAAAAGGGGGGCCCAGGTCATAGTGGTTTGTATAAAAGTCCGACTGGGGAGGGGTCTAAGGAGAGGGGATGTTCCCTCCTGGGGCAGTGCCAGGGTATTTTGATAGGGGCAAAGCATGTGATGAGTAATCGCTGTCCTGGGGAGGGGTCTAAGGGGAGGGGGTTCCCCCTCCCCTTTGAGAAATTTTTGTTAATTTAAGGTTGCTCAGTGGCAAAATGGTGATGTCTGTGGTGTATTTTTTCAACTGATCATATATGGCTGGAAAGCATTCATAATTCAGTGACTTTAATTTTTGGTTGGGTAAAAGATGCATTTCTGGGGAGGGGTCTAAGGGGAGGGGTGTCCCCTCCCCTTTGAGAATTTTTTTTTTATTTAAGATTGCTTAGATGCAAAATGGTGATGCCTTTAGTATATTTTTGAACTGATCATATATCGCTGGAAAATGTCCATAATTTAGTGAATTTTAAATTTTACCCTAAACTCACAGTGCATTTTATTAAAATAAATTGCAAGGCTTAAATAAGACACTACAGGGTAATATTGCAGCAAGTTATAGTTAAAAGCCTGATGTTGTCAAAAATATTCCTCTAAATTAGAGGAATATTTTTATTAAAGAATTCTGAAATTTCATTGAAAGTAGAAGCAGCGCTCCCAATGCTGTGGGCCTAGCCGGTAATAGACTGAAGTTAGCAATCCATTAATACAGCGCACATGAGTAACTCCTTGCAATGCCCAGAGAAAATTACTGAGGCCAATATAAGCCAAAATATTATCAGCTGAAAGTTTGTAGCAGAGTTATTAACATAACGCTTATTTTCTGAGGTAGAAAATAATGAAAAAGTTTGAGTTTCACTCTGACACATCTCATAGGCCTATTTCATTGGAATAGGGCCTTGTCCTTTGTTTTATGAAGTTGAAAAAAACTTTCAAAATTTTTTGGAAGGGGGGCCCGGGCCCCCCGGGCCCCCCAAATCCGCCCCTGAAACGGGTGTCTTCATGTATAAGGCCCGGAGATTGGAATGCATTTGTCAGCAACGTTTATTACAATATTTTCAAAGCCCGTAAGCAACACTTTTTGAAACTTAAAACATATTCTGTCGGCAAAAAAAGCTACGTAGGGCTTTTCAGTATCATTGCATACTAAAGGAGTTCAACGTTCATGTGGTTTCTGGCATTGAGTAGGTAAATTCTGCACCAGTCGGCAAAATGAAGGAAACATGACGAAAAGAAAGGGAAAAAAAGTGAAAGAAAGAGGACAATTTTTGTAATCAGAACCCAAAATTTTCGACGCACTACGCGCGCTGTAATGTCACCCCAGTTTCTTCAGTAGTTCCATTCCACATAGCTAGATAGCATAAGTCCTTTGCAATTTCACGATTCAGACTCAAAAGAACAGTATCAGTGCGCATCTCGGCTCTTGACATATTAAGTGATATTATGCTAAATATACGGTACTCTGCAATGTCATGGGATAGTTAGGCTCCTTCATATCCCTTTCTCACCCCCTCGACATGCTGTCGGAACTTGGGGTCGCTGGCATGGCCCGGCCCCATGTTGGGAAAATTCTGTCGCCACCCATGGTCGGTTTACTTATTTTAGCTTTCAAAAGGGTCATTTCTGTGGTAAAACCCCAAATTTTCGGTATGCTTTGCCCGCTTCGTTACTAATAGCTGAATATAGAACAAACCCTTTCCATCTTTTCAAGTAACTTAAGTAGAATTTATCGTTTTATGTAAAATGCCGGGAATCTCATCTCATTTCGCTAAACTAAGTTACTAGTAATGTTCTCTTGAGTCTGTCTTTCTGTACGGCTAGTGACTCGAAGAGGGAAGTACAATGTAAGTTGTGCCCGATTGGGCCCAACTGCCTGGACAGTTGACCTCAGTGGCGTACACAGGGGGGAGGCCATTGGGCCATATCCCCCTCACGGATGCAATTTTTTTCTGGTCCCTAAAAACGTAAATGTTTTAACACAAATTTTAATTCCAAAGGTGGCATACATATGTGGCACCAGATTGCATGCAAGGACACCAAAAAATTTTCAGAGGGGAGGGGGAACTCCCTCCCCTTACACCCCTCCCCCGGGCCGGTGTTAACAAAACATATTGCATTCACCCCCCCCCCTTAAGAGAAATCCTGGGTACGCTACTGGTTGACCTATATAAGCTGTAAATAAGTACAGATTCTTTTTAGTGTAAGCTTACCCAAAAGTTTCGCGTGCTTCGCGGGCTTTGCAATTTCACAGTTTAGATTTCGGGAAAAACCTTAAATCGGGCGGAAGTATTTTCCTCTTTTATTTTTAAAAAATTTTATGCAATATTTGCCCCGCAATGACATGGTATAAAGTACACAGGTTTTCTTCAAATCTCCCTTCACCAACCCCTTCGACGGCATTGGGGCTGTCGAGGCTCCGCGTCGTTGCCCTCCCCCCCCCCCGTTGGGCAAATCCTGGCGCCACCCCTGCTGGACCACTACCGGTTGGACTAACGGTTCTCAGCTCTAACTGCATCTCTTATCAACACTTTCAGTCGGCATTTCTTTCTTCTTAGTCGGCAAATACGGCACCACACCCCCCCATGATAAATGCTCTGGCGACGCCCTGGGTCCAGAGATCCCATGCTGTATAAAACAGAGAGTAAAACATAACTAGTACAACTATAAGCATGGTGTCATCATTCCATCTCTGAAAACCTTAATGCGGACTGGTTGTGCCAGTGTGGCATATACTTTAAAATAAGTAAAGTGTACTGGTTGAGAAATTTAAAATTTTACCAGATCATGCGCAAATTTCACCATATATTCACTTTCAAAATTTCCCCCAAGATTTTTCCAGAGGGGGCAACTTGCCCCCCTGTCCCACCTGGCTACGCCACTGTAAAATACGTAAATTTTTTAACACAAATTTTACTTCGAAAGGTAGCATAAGTGGCACCAGATTGCATGTGATGACACCTAAGTTTTTAAAAATTAGGAGGAGCCAGCGATTCTTTTAGTTCCTAAAAATACGTATTTTCCCACAAATTTTACTTCGAAAGATAGCATATGTGGCACCAGATTGCATGTAAGGACACCCAAGTTTTCAAAAATTTTCAAAGGGTAGGAAGGGACACCCCCTCCCCTTATTCCCCTCCCCTAGCAGCGATTCTTTTTTTTAGTTCCTAAAAATAGGTAACAGATTTACCACAAATTTTACTTCGAAAGGTAGCATATGTGGCACCAGATAGCATGTAAGGACACATATGTTTTCAAATTTTTTCAAAGGGTAGGAGGGGACACCCCTCCCCTAGCCCAGCAATTCTTCTTTTTAGTTCCTAAAAAAAGGTAAGAATTTTATCACAAATTTTACTTCGAAAGGCGGCATATGAGGCACCAGATTGCATGTAAGGACTCATGCTTTTTTTAAAAAATTTCCTTAGACCCCTCCCCCAGACCGGCGATCGTACATCACACTGCGTTCCCCCTCCCCCTTGAGAGGGATCCTATGCGGTTGTCCAACTTGCGAAGCTGGTTTCTCCTCAATAAATTTGCTATCGTTCCCATGCTAACGGGAAAATGCTCCTCTAGCTATGGCCTGGTATACCTGCCTGCACAAAATGGGCTAGCTCCTCCAGGTTTATATCTTTACGTGGCCGGCTTATGATATTCTGCGAAACGAAACGAAACGGAACGAAACGAAACGAAACGAAACAGCCTAACTATGAAAGTATGTCTCACACTTAACCTGTAGCACTGGCATAGGCTTCTCAATACCTAAGGGAGGGAAAGAGATTCAATCGGCCAAAGTATACCGTTGTTTCGTTCTGTTACGCAAAATATCATTAGCGTGGTGGGGTATTGATATTCTGCGAAACGAAACGAAACAAAGAAATGATAGATATTTCCTCTAATATCTGAATTAAAAAATACAAAACATCTTTCCTGTTTGCCCCTCGTGAGTACGTAGGCTTCCGTAGTTTATTACTCACGATATTTACAACGATCACGTCTGTTTCATTCACGAAGATCGGGGTATAAGCAACCATATGCATGAAAGAACTACCCTACGAGGTACCAACTGCACATCTGTAATGGTACCAGACTGTAAACAAGGCATAAGCACTGCGCAGCCGTAGCAGGCATGCCGTAAGTCCTGAAATTGTGAATGAGAAGAACCATGCTCACTGTGATTACGCAATCTCTCTTGCCTGACACAAGCACATCGGCTTCAAGCAAGGAAGTACCACTTCCATGCTTCAAGGGACTTTAATAGCTCCCACGGGACAGATGAAGTAAAAGCAATGTTCTAGGGATAAGTAAAGAGGGATTCAGGGAAGGTAAGTACGAAGTTTTAAGACCAAATTGATCAAGGTTACTGACAGCACAGGAAAGTTTTTGGACTCATTTTCAATAGGATTTTAGTCGTGATAAACTCTGTATGTAGCATCTGCCTTAATTGTTCTATTGGAATCTTAGCCCTGACAAATGCTTTATATGTAGCCTCTCGATGGTTTTTATACCCCGGCGATCTCCGTGACTGCAACAGACTTGTAAGCTTATACTTATATATGTATCGTGCTAAATAACGGAAACCTACGTACTCACGAGGGTCGAACAACTTAGAACTTTAGCATTCCCTTGACAGCAGTGTTACCCTGACTACTTTCTTCCTTTTCCCTTGTTATTGCCATATTTATAATTATAGTGACGACAGGTGACTGTAGTTTCGACTTACAGCTGGCCCGTTAGCTGGCATGAAAGTGTAGGCGTGTTACAGTTTCGCCAGGGGTGGCAGGGGGATTTGCCCGACGGAGGGGGTGGGGCAGGCTGCCCGACGGGGGCCAGCTACCCGAAGCCCCGATGCTGTCGAGGGGTTGGTGAGGGGGATTTGAAGAAAACCTGTATACTATACCATGCCATTGCGGGGCGTATATTGCATTAAAGACAGACAGTCATCACCCCAAAGTATATTTTTAGTGTATGTATATCAAAATTCTCAGTTGGTGACTGCTCTTTGATTGACATCAAAGTTTGAAAATTTGAAAGATGCAGAGTAGCTCACATTCCACACAAGGCAGAGAGAGTACTTTTATTACATTTTATAGCCTTGTATGCTCACCAGGACATGGCCTTAAGCAATAAAACAGGTTTATTCCTGCACAAGGAAGAGCTTCATACAGTTATGGGAGGAGTTAGAAGATGCATAGTTGGGAGAATTGGAACTGTCTGGGATCATGAAAATTCCCCTTTAATTAAATTTGTGTATACTAGAGGAACATAGTTCTGCACTTATTTAATGTTTTTCCCGGAATCTAAACTGTGAAATTGCAAAGCGCGAGAAGCAGGGCGGAGAAACAGGGGGTTGGGCGTTATAACCCCTCCACCTTTTGACAAGGGGAGGTTGTCCAACACAATTAGCCCCCCCCCGTTTTCAGTTACACTTTCCGAAAAATAATTCCTGAAAAACTGAAAATGCAAATAAGATAATAATAAAAATAAGTGACCTTTAGTTTTAACTACTCCCAGGTTCCGAGACTAGACGCAACTAAACTGTCACTAACGTTAGTGATCAGTGAGTTGTCAAAATTGTGCCAAGGTCCAATCCACCTGGAGCGGTGATGGAGTGAAATGTACCTGTGCACTGCCCTCAAATGAGAATACATACATAGGCTATCAGTCAGTTTTGATCTAAGTAAACCATATAAATATGTACCTGTATATTGATGGACCATACCAACTTGCTGAGGCAACCGGTTTGCCTTAGCCTGCTGGGAAAAATAGTTCATAAAATATATAATTATATGTCTCCTTAAACATACATAATACTGTAATAAAGTACGCACCAAATCGCATGTTTTCATATTAAAAAACAAAAAAGCTTCACACCGTGGGAGGGGAGGGAACCCCCTCCCACACCTCCCCCCTCGCGCACAAGCGCTCTCGGGCTAGGTCGCTTCGCTCCCTCTCTTTGCCAAGTATGCAACCCCCCACCCCTGACAAGAAATCTCCGCCCCTGGCGCGAAGGGTGCGACTTTTTTCGGATAAGCCTACACTTAAAAGAGTCTGTACTTATTTCAAGCATAGGTCAGTTGTCCGGGCAGTTGGGCCCTATCGGACATAACTTATATTGTACCTCCCTACTCAAGTCCCTAGCCGTACCGCACGACAGACTCGAGAGAACATTAACTAGGTTGAGCGAAATGAGATGAAATTAGCGACATTACATAAATCTATGTATTCTACTTATTAAGTTACTTGAAAGGGTGGAAAGGGTTTGGACTATATTTAGCTATAAGGTTAGGTTAGGTTTGATGAGGTTTAACGTCCCAGTTTCCAACCAATTGGTTCAAGTCGAGACGACCACGGCCTTTTTTCCAATTGTGGCTCACTGGCTTGTTTTCCCTACTCCATTGTTTATGCTGAGCACCAAGCACAAAAGCAGTAAGTTCCATTTTTAAAGTCTTTGGTATGACCCGGCCAGGATTTTTAGCTATAAGTACCGGAATTGATGAATA
>JAIZAY010001795.1:0-13099 GCA_029531755.1 Holothuria leucospilota | reverse complement strand
CCCCCCCCTTTGGCAAAAAACTAAAAAAATTACTGAAAAACCAACAAAGGGATGTTGTTTTGAGCCTAAGGAAGCGTTGGTTTTAAAAAACCCCCCGGCCCCACTCAAAGGGACCAGTTCGTGTGGGGAACAATTCGGTCCTCATTTCATTAATGTGCGGTAATCCTCTGGAGGAACAACGAAGTTCCACACACCCAGTTGTTTTGGCAAAAAAAATTTGGGAATATTCCTTGACCGCTTTCCGACTGGTCCCTCATGCCGTGTAAAAAAACATTTTAGGGAGTCAGGGGGGAGGGACAGGGGATTCAGCCATGGTTTGATTAATGGAGTGGCTAACGTAATCTACCTGGGGAACTTGAACCTTTTTCCTTCGGTTGCAAACTCGGGGAGGGGGTTCTTGAGAAATGGTTGTGAAAACCCGTGGTCTAACAACACCCCCCCACGCTCTGCGAGTGCCGAACCTCTTTCAACTTGAAGGGCCTCTCCCGCTACATTAAAAAAATCAACCAAGGCCCTCCCCCGGAAGGGTGGTATCACTTGGGAGGGAGGGCTTTGGAGGCCAAGGGACTCCCCCACCATTCTGAACCTAAGCAGGGGGGGAACGGGGGGAGGGTCGGGAGGAGAAAAGGGCTGTAGTTCCTGCCTTCCAGCTGCCATCCTAATCAAGGCTTTCCCAATGGTGCTTCGGTGGGGGAGGGATGGTTGAGGGAGTCCGCCCCTGGGGAGCCCACCACTCAGGTACCCCCCCTCCCACTGGCTTTCGAGGGTGCAGGGGAAAAATCTTTTTCTTACTTCTTTTTGTGCTGCCTCTCTCCCAATTGCCTCAGTGGGGAATTATTCCTGGGGGCCCTGCTTGCCGAGGGTTTCAGGTTGGCCTTGCTTCCAACATTTTCCCGCCACTTGTGGCAGGGGAGCTAGTAGTACGATTTGGGGCCACCGGCACCAGAGGGGGGGACGATGTTCCCTTCCTCTCCCAAAGGTTGTCAAACCCGCCACCTTCGTTGTGGACCACTCTTGCCTTTGTCCATGGCCCCCACCTGCAGGCAACTTGCCCAAAAACAAAAAAAAACGGAACAACGTCTGTTGGGAACAAAGGGAACCTGGCTTTCGTGTTCCATTCCTTGTCCACAAACTTTGAAAAAACAGGGTGCGGGGCTGCCCGAAGTTTAACCGTTAGTTGGGCCTTCGGAACAGCCTATGCAAGAGGGAAGGGACGGGGAATGTCCCTGTTCCCAAAATCAATAACCGGGGCACTGCCTCTTTCGCATTTAAAAAAACATTATGGGACGGCCCAACTCGCCCCGAACCATATTTGCCCACCAAACTGGGCGGGCATTTTGTTCAGAGGGACAGGTTTTCCGGTTATTTGGGCTAAGCAACCCCTCGGCAAACTCAAGTCGCTGGTCGACCTGCAAAAATTTCAGGTATAAACCCCACTGTCCACCCCGCCACAGGGGGGAAGCTGAGTCATAGTGGGGGTGGGACAGGTGAAAGCCCCCTCTGCCCCCTTCAGGGCCAAAGAAACACACCCTTTCAACCCCCACGGGGGCAGGGCATCATGGGACCTGGAAAACAAACTTTAGGTCCATAGGTGGTGGCGGGGGGGGGCAGGGCAAAGCGCACTTGCAAAAAAACAAACCCTCTATCTCCTTTAAAACTTGTATGCTAAAGCTTTTGTTTACGTTTTACTGTAGAAAAACCAAGGGGGGGCACGAAAGAAAAAAATGGAGACACTTAAAAAACCTGGACGGACAATAAACTATGGCCAAGCTGAAATATTTTCACAGAAATTCTTGTTTACCATTTGCGCTAGGCAAAAAAAAAACCAAAATTTCTGCGATAACTTATGTAACAAAAAAACCCACCCGCGAAAAACCCCAAAAACCAGGGCCACATGAGGGGGGACTCATTTACAATATTCACTAGGGCAAAAAAAACCTATTTACCCATACCCATTTTTAAACATTCAAAACCGTCCCCTGGGTAGGGACTTTTCAAACAAACTGGCCATCCGTTTTGTGGGGAGGCTTGTTTTTAAAAGCGTGGGGATAATGAGGTCTACCCTTTTTTGCAACAAAAAAATGGGCCTTCCGGGGGTTTTCACCCTTGGGCAAGGTGCACCCTGTGGGGTTTGGCCCTGTTGCTTTTTACGTGTTGTTTTTGGGCCTTCGTGGCGTGTTTGCCGCCTTCGGGGCCGTGAAGGGTTGGCCTGCGGGGCGTTGGGGTTGGACTTCGGGGGCGTGAAAGTTTTGCATTCGGGTGTGTGTGTTTGTTGGTGTTTTGGCCTTCAGGTGGACGTGGGGGTTCGTCCCTTCGGGCGTGGCTGTTTGCCTTTTTCGGGAAGTATTGGTGGTGTCCTTCGGGCTTTTGTTGCTTCATCGGACTCTCTTTTGTGTTGCCTTTCTCCTGGGTTGCCTTTGAAAACATAGCCTTACATGGACGTGGTGTTGTTTTTGTCCTGTGTTGTAAAAAAAAATCGTTCTTTGTGTGGTGGGAGAGGGCTGCGGGTGTGTTCCGTTCTATGCGTTGGGACAAACAGTCGAAAATTTGGTTTTGCTAGCTTAGTGTAAGGTGATCCTTTGTAAAGGGGGGTCAAGTTTCATGGTTTGTGTTTGCTTGGCCGGTCCGGAATTTTGGTTTTTCTTTTCCTGTTTTCGCATATTGTGTCCGGTTTCTACTAGCCAACCACAAAAAAGCCTTCACCCATTTTTAACATCAAAAAAAAAAAAAAACCGGTTCCATGGGTTAGGTAACGTTTAAAAACTGCAATTCCGGTTGTGGAGCTTGTTAAAAGCGTTCTGGTGGAATAATGAGGCGAGTTTTACCCTTTGCCAAAAACTGGCCTCCGGGAACACCTCTCTTGGTGCAAGGTTTTGCGGCCTGGATTTTGTGGGGCCCAGGTTTTGTTTCAATTTGTTGTTTTTGTGTGTAAATATATAGTCGGTATATAATTTTAGTGTACATTTTTACTGTAAATATAAGGGCAAGTTGACCTCCCACCCCGGGGGAACACCCTCGTTGGGCGAGCGTGGGATACCCCGCCCCGGGACCCTTCGTTGTGCCCCCTGTGGGGCAGTTGTCTGTGGACTTGATTGTTACCTGGGTGTGTTTCTTGGTCTTTTGTGGTTTGTTCGTTGGGTGTGTTGGGTGGGTGGGGGTTTTGGTATGGGTGGTTCTTTCGGTGGCGGTACATTTAGTAAAATATTGGTTCTAAGGGTGGCCCGTGGGGGTAATTTTGGTGTTGGTTTCAGTGTGGTGTGTGGTTCTTATTTGTTGGGTAATGAAAACAAAACAATGTTTCTGTTTTGATTTGGTGTGGTGTTGTGGAAAGGGTTTGCTTTTATGTTTTCCCTGTTCCTATTCCGGTTTGAGTTTTTGTTTTTTTTGTTTGTATGTTTCTGACGTTTTCGATGCACTAAAAAAAAAAAAAGCCTCCCATTAACATCAAAAAAACAGAAAAAGGGGGAGTGTTTTCAGGGTGGGGTGAGTCTGTTCAAATTGGCTTTTTTGGAACTATGGGTGTGCATTTTGTGGGCCAACCCCCCCAAACTATTTTACAGGTAATAAAAACAAATGTGGATGTTGCTTCTTTTAAACATGCTTGTAGCCGGGCGGGGGGGACCTAACTTGTGGGGGGAAACAAAAAGCAAAACCCTATTTACACTTGGGAAAACTTACAAAAAAAAAAAACTTTGGCATGCTGCATGGGCACAAGGGGACACAAAACAGAACAGGAAAAAAACCCAAACAGAAAAAAAAAAGGGGGGGACACCAAAAAGGGGGCAAAAAAAAAAAAAAAACATTCACACTTAAAAACTCAAACCCAACTGGGGCATGGGGGGGACCTTATTCTTTTTTTAATTTTTCGTTGGAGTTCGGTAACCGTGGCGTTTCCCAGAGGAGTGATGGGGTTTGTCCCCTGTATGATAACTTTTTCGCATGGAAAGGCGGAAAACTCTATTTAGGCCCAGGGACTTATGGCCCCTCTTCCCCTCCACCCACAAAATCAAAAAACCAAACCCCTTCCCCCCTTTTCGGACCCTTCGGAGTCTGAAGGGGCTATGTAAGGCTTGAGTGGGATGCCACCGGCGTCGGGCCCTCGGCCCGCCATCCGACCATACGGCCGAGGGTTCTCTGATATGGAACAGATTCGAGAGGTCCTCCTGCTCTAATGTTCATTGAATTTTCAACCTGGGGACGGGGTGACCGTGGGGACTGTCCTCCAAAAAAACGATGGGCGGCGAGTCTGCTCCTCAGGAAGGGTCCCGAGTAACCCCCCTCACCACTGCTTGGAGGCAAAGGAAGAGTCCCCTGACTCAAAACCCTTCAAGTGCGCGTCCTATAAGAATTTCCGGGGTGGAAATATTGGGGGGGGGGGCCTGTTTTGCTGAGGGGTTTCGGTGTGGTGTGTAGACGGGAACCCCACAATCGGCACGGACAGGGGCGGGGAGTAACGACATGTTGGGGGAAGGCACACAAACCCCACTCATGTCTCCTCCTCCCCACAGATATGGGTTGCACCGTAAACCTCGTTTTGGGGACACCTCTGGCCTTGACCGTTGCGCCCCAACTGCAACAACATTTTTCCACAACGCCTCGTTGGGGGACACGGGGGACTTTGGGCGTGCGTGGCCGGGCCCTTCCTCGCCACATATAAAAACCAGGTTCAACGGGGGGGGATGGCAAAAAGTAACCTAATTTGTGGGGGCCTTGGAAAACCCCCTATGGAAGAGAGGAAAAAACGCGATGGGAAAAATGTTCCCCTCACCCAGTACATTTACGGGAAAACTGTCTTCTTGCATTTAAATAGTAACCATAAACTCACCTTCGAATACCTTTCAAAGGTCACCCACTATGTATATTTACAACCAACCGGGCCATTTCAGGAAGGGTGGGGGGGGGGGGGGGACAGGTTTCGTACTTGGGGACTAAAGAAAAAAAACCTGCGCAACGCAGAGCGTGGAGCGACCTCGGAGGGGAAAGGTTAAAAAGACACCGTCCCACCGGCCACAGGAAAGCCAATTCATATAGGGGGTGGGACAGGTGAAAAGGCCCCCTTCTTTACCCCACCTTTCCAGGCCATGGACCCCAACACCTTCAAAAAACAACGGGCAAGCATCAGACTTTAAAAAAAACTTTAAGGTTGGACATTACGTGTTTCTCGGGCCTCAAAGCGCCTGCAAAAACATCTCAAAATTTGCTCCATAATTTTTCGGGGGGCCCCACCATTGTCTTTTTTAACAGCAGTAAAAGGGGCCTGTGGGGGAGGGGGGGGGACACTTCACCCCAGGACGGGAAAAAAACCTCAAAACTTAAAAACAAAATGTGGCTATTCCGGCCCATCGGGGCCATAAATAGCAGCAGTTTTGGGTGGCTCGGGGACCCAACGAAATGAAAAGGGAAAAAAAAAAACTGGAACCAGAGTTTTGTTTACAGAATGACCAAAAAAAATTTTAGTATAGAAAGCCCCACCGCTATTAAGGGTTTAAAAGCACCAAATTTGCAATAAAAATAGTTAACATACTACAGCTTTTTACACAGTGCCATCACACAGTTGATACAGGGAAGCCACGGTAAAAATAAACGACGCAGAAAGCGAAACGAAAAAAAACACGTCTAGCTCCTCGGTCGAAGTAGCCTGAACACTGAAACTTGTATTCCCCTTTTATTTCTTTAAAACACAGTAAAAAAAACACGGCCTGCGGGGGAGAGGGACGGCTCCGCCCCCGGAGCCGAAAAAAAAAAAACTCCAAAAAACTTAAAACCAATTGTTTTGCATTTTTTCGCCGGACCTCTGCATTAGCAAGCAGGTTGTGTGGGCTCGTAGGCCACGGGGGTGTGGGTGATAAAAAGTTTTAACTGAAAAAAAACCTCAGAAAAAATAGTTTTTAACAAGAGGACAAAAAAAAAATTAGGAATGAAAGTAACAAAAAAACAAGGCAAAACAACAAGAATTTAAGTCGTGGTGCTTGATTTTTAAGTTGGGCAGACGAAAAAAAAAAAAAAAAACGGACCACCATACACAACCAAAAAAAAAAAAAAACAAAAAACTTCAAAACCGATGTCGGGGTGACAGTAAAACATAAAAAAATGGCAAAACTATTTACAAACCAAACCCAAAATCCAAACAGAAAAAAATAATGTTTCCATGTACCCAGTAAATAGAAAAAAAAAAAAAAAAAAGATTATGTATACAAGGTAAGTTTACATTACACATGTATTTTACAACATATTCGACAAATAAAAAGGCACCTAACAAGGCCCAACCCCATTGCACAAAAACAACAAAAAAACAGTCCCCACTTTTTACAAAAGAGCACCAGGGTAGCCCCCAACTTTAACAAAAACAAAAAAAAATTTTCCAAAAAAAACGACTTTACCAAGGCCGAAACCACTCGCGGCCGGTTGCTAGTACTGCCCACCGGCAGGCCAACCCAAAAAAACAACACCAACGCCAGCCGCAAAAAACAACCACAAAACAACCGCCAAAACAACAGCCACAAAAAAACCACACCACCAAATTCCCCAAACCACAAAAACCAAAGGCAAAAAAAACAACCACGCCCGAGGGCAAAAAAAAAAAAACCACCTGGGGGGGGGGGGGGAGGGAGGCCCGAGATGGGAAACAACTGGGGCCCGAGGGCCAACACCTGGGCCCGGAGGGGGAACCAACCACGCCCGAGAGTGCAAAAACACACGCCTGTCCAGGTGTGGCAAAACGACCAACGCCCGGAAGTAAAAAACACCACGTCCGAGAAGGCAACACCACCGGGCCGAAAGGGCAACAGGCACTTAAAAAAAAAAGCACGGGGGGGCCAAAATTGAAAACAGGTTTTTGCACCTTGCCCAAGGGTGCCTTCTGGGGGGCAGGGTGGTGGGGCAAAGGGTACAACGCTTCATTACTACTCCCGACGTGTTAAAACAAAAACTCCACCAAAACCGGATTTTTGCAGTTTAAAGTTCTTAACCCAGGACCTAGAGCGTTTTTTAAAGTGGCCATGGAAAACGGGCCACATTACAAAAACAAAAGAAAAACAACCAAAACTTTCAAAAACCGGATCTGGAACAGAGGAACCCAACCAAATCAAAAAACTATTCCCACCACAACACAAATCAAAACAGAAATAAAAAGTATGTTTCATACAAAACAATAGAAACACCCACCAACACACCCCAACATGAAACAAAACAAAACACAAATTAAACCTAAAAACAGACCAAAAACCTTCCCCCCGAGCCACCCTAAAAAACCAATATAACTACCATACCGCCAGACAAACCCAAAAAAAACAACCAGGGACCCAACAAACAAAAACAGGGCCAACAAGGGGGTCGACGAGGGTTGGAGTCCAAACTGTGCTTATAATTTTACGACTTATGTTACAACTATATAACCACTATTACACCAAAAAAAAAAACCTAACTAAAAAAAAAAAAACACTGAAAAAAACAAAAAAAAAGGCGTTTTTGAAATTTAAGGGCGTGGTCCGGAGCCTTTTTTTGAAGTTGCATCGGACAAAGGGGGACCCCACATACAAAACAAAACAAAAAAAAAAAAACTAAAAACCGGTATCGGACAGGGAAAAAAACATAACGGCAAAAAAAATAATCCAACACACCACCAAATCAAACAGAAAAAGTATGGTCATTTAACCAAAAACAAAATTAGAAAAAACACCAAAAGAAAAAAAACCACCCACTGGGACCAACCCAATACCTGCCAAAAAAAACCAAAAACTCCCCCCGGCCACCCCTAAAAACATATTACTACATTACCGCCAAACGAAAGGGACAACACCAGAAAAAACAAAAAACCAACCACCTGCAACCCAAACAACAACAAACAAAAAACCAAAAACAACACCAGGGGGGGGGTTTTTTACCAAAAAAAACAATCATCAACCAAAAAAACTGCCCCAAGGGGCCACGAGTGGTTCCGGGGGCGGGGGTCCACCTTGCCACCCGAAGGGTCCCGGGGTGGGGGGGAGTCAAACTTTGCTAATATTTACAGTATGTACAACTATATTAAACTATTTTACACACCCCACACACACACAAACAAACACCCCCACACACCACAAAAAAAAAAGGCGTCTGGTCGCAAAAAACCAAATGGAAAACCCGCCCAGAACCCTTTACTTATCCAAAAATAAAAAAAAAACCCACAAGGCACGCTATAAGGTGTGTTTTTTATAACACAAATCGCAATATATTAGTAACAGTCTATCACACAGTGAATACAAGTTGAGCACGGTTTAAAACGACGCAGAGCTCGTACGAGAGATGAGTATGGAGCTTTTTTGAAAGTACGTAGAAAAAAAAAACCAGTTGCACTGACAAACTAAAGAACAAATCGCAAAACCCAAACAAAATCATGACACGGGGGTCCCCCCCAAAAAACAAAGCTAAACAAACCTATTATCATACCGTGGCAGACAGGGGAACAATATAGAGTCTTTTGTTTACTACTGAACCTCCAAGTAACTGCCACAACAGCCAACCCCCAATAACAAAACTCCCGCACAACTCGACATAGCCAACCCAAGGTAACAAAATTCCGCCCACCACGCCAAAAGAGGAACTATACACCCCACTGGCAACAACACCGCTCCGAAGGTCAACACTACGCCCGAAGTGCAACACTACGCCCCAAAGGCCAACACTTACGCCCGAAGGCAACACTACGCGCCCGAGAAGGAATATTCACTACGCCCAAAGGCAACAGCACTTAAAAAGCACCGGGGCAAATACAGGTGCACCTTGCCCAAGGGTGCCCCGGAGGCAGTTGTGGTAAAGGGTAACCTCATTATCCCCACGCTTTAACAAGCTCCACAACCGGATGCAGTTTAACGTCCTACCCAGGACGAAAACACGTCTGCTCTCGTCGAAGACCTGAACTGAACTCTTAGCAACGGCACCCAGTCAAGTTGGAATAACGACAGTAGAGGGGGACCTCGATCTTTCCTCAGACTCGGCAATGTCGGATGGCGGGGAGCCTGCCTCAGAGCCTCCTCCAAAGGATCCACCTTCGGGGGAGGGTTGGTTTGATTTGTGTGGTGAGCGGCGAGGGGCCCACAGCCTGCACTGGAAGGAGGTCGGCGTGTCTGTTGCGTGTGGGCAAGGTGTTAGGACAGGGGAACCCATCACTCTGGGACGCCCGTCACCGAGCCCACGGATTAAAAAGATAAGGTCCGCCCCAGCCAGGAGTATTGGTGGTGGGGTGGTGGTGTTGAATGGTATGTGCGCCCGGTTTTTCTTTTGGGTTTCCTTTCTGTTCTGTCTGAATCTGTGTGCTCATGCATGCTTACACAAAGTTTTTGGTAGGTTCCTAGTGTAAATGGGTTTGCCTTTGGTTGTGTCAATTATTAGGGGTGCCCGGCCGAGCTACAAGCATGTGAAAAGCACATCACCTTAATATTGTAAATAGTGGGGTTGGCCTGGTGTATATGGTGTATATAGTTGTCCTTGTGTTTTATGACACGTCAGGTGTTTTGTTCCGGAGCACGTCCGTTCCCGAGCACGTAAGGAGCACCCATAGTTACAAAAAAAGTCACTGTGTACGAGAACGTGTCGACCTGAAACACTCTTTATGTTAATGTTTAAAGGGCTGTATGGAAATATTGTTTTTTGGCAGAGTCAGATTGTAAAAATTAGTCCCTGGTGTAACTGGGCGTGGGTTCGGAATGGATTTATTACAAATTTAACACAAATTCGGTTTGGGTTTTTGTTTCCCTCAGTTGCCTGTTTCTTTCGTTTATGTAGCTGAAACAGCTGCGAACCTGTAGGTTTTTGCGTGAATAAATTTGTAAGTTTGTCTCTATGTAGTTAACCTTTTGTATATATTCCTTTGGTCTCATAGTGAACACATGAAATTTTATGTGTGTAGGAGCATTGTAAATAGTTTGCTGTTGCGTTTTGCCCGGTCCCCGGTTTGGGGTACTCGACCCTTCGTTTTCTAGTCGACGCCCGTTTCTTTCTAAGTAACTTAAAAAGAAAAATCTAAATGGAACTTCGAAGCCCACAGTACTCTGCCATGCAACTAGGCCTATCTTTGGCTATTTAACACCATTCCGTATGTCCGCCCGATTAGTATTTCCATGTACACAAACACAAAGGGTGTACGGCCCAAATGTGCTGCTGTGTTTAGAGACATCTCATGTAAATTTAATCAGTATCAAAAGGAGGGGGGTATAGGTACATTGGTTCATGCACGCCCTGTATATTACTAGTTTACTACATTATAGTTGATCCGTTTCGATACTGTGCGCACAAATCCGTGATGGAACTGTACTCGACTTACGTCAACGCATTATGTAGGCCTATGAAGATGATGAGATTAGAATGGTGTGCCTACTGTCTATGCGATTTTGCTACAAAAGCATCTGAAAATCTTGCTGTCATGAAATGTGAAACTAGGGTTGTAGCCTACCCACAAATATTTAGCAGAAAATTTTTGCTTGTGGTTTCAACTGACCCTGGCCGCGCGACCAGCAGTATGCTTACAACCCTGACTCTCTATCACTTAATAAGCTTAGTTTTGAGGCTGATGAATCTAAACGTTTTTTTGACAGGTATTATTGTGTTAAAACTGGACTATTTTCTCTAATGGAACGCAGTATTTGCGCGTATATTACCGGTACAATTTTGGTGGCAGGGTAACCAGGAAAAATTTCAGGCGGTAACCGTGACGCTCCCAGACCTGACAGGGGACTAGGCCTAATGCCACAGGAATCCAACTTAATTTTGTTACAACAACCCCAAATGTCTCAAGAAAGCATAATCCTGCAGCCTGACACTACAATACAATTACTGGTTGGTTACGGCAGACATAGGGCCTACTGTGGTATTGGCTTAAGGTGTTATGGCTAGGTTAACATTAGGGTTTGGTTATAAGTACCGACATTCATTTTAGTATGGCCCCCTCCCCCCCCCCAATGAACGGTCGCCATCGTGCACCAAAGCGGGCAAAGCCAGTACGGCATACCATTTCATTTGCCACAGATCTGCATGAAAACTCTTGAACTTTCCTGTATGGGCCTAGGCTATACTCAGTTAGTTAGTTAGTTAGTTAGTTAGTTAGTTAGTTAGTTAGTTAGTTAGTTAGTTAGTTAGTTAGTTAGTTAGTTAGTTAGTTAGTTAGTTAGTTAGTTAGTTAGTTAGTTAGTTAGTTAGTTAGTTCGTTAGTTAGTTAGTTAGTTAGTTAGTTAGTTAGTTAGTTAGTTAGTTAGTTATTTAGTTACGTTGTTAGTTAGTTAGCTTAGTTAGTAGTTAGTTTAGTTAGTTAGTTAGTTAGTTAGTTAGTTAGTTAGTTAGTTAGTGAGTTTAGTTAGGTAGTTATGTTAGTTAGTTAGTAGTTAGTAGTTAGTTAGTAGTAGTTAGTTAAGGAGTTAGTTAGTTAGTTAGTTAGTTAGTTAGTTTAGTTAGTTAGTTAGTTAGTAGTAGTTAGTTAGTAAGTTAGTAGTAGTTAGTTAGTTAGTAGTTAGTTAGTTAGTTAGTTAGTAGTTATTTAAGTTAGTTAGTTAGTTAGTTAGTTAGTTTAGTTAGTTAGTTAGTTAGTTATAGTTAGTTAGGTTAGTTAGTTTAGTTACGCTTAGATGGGATTAACCGACACATCAACACAAATGTGTTAGGTAGTGTCAGCTAGATGAAAAAGGTAAAACTAAAAAGGAAAAACATTTGGTAAAATCCAAAAATGTCTATACAAAAGCAAATGCGGGAGTCATGTCAAAACTTCCTGTAAAGGTTACTTTCTTTGAGAAAGTCCAAAGGTATACTCGTAGGTAGGTAGGTAGGTAGGTCTTGGCCTAATTGATTTCTACAAATCATTAGCCAGCTGCCTACATGTAACTTTGTAAGACCCTTCATTCTAACGATACTTGCACTTAGTAACACTAACAGTTAGTCACAGGCTGTCCTAGCGTTATCACGGTAAACGAGTTAAGTTAATACCTTAGGCTATAGTAACAGTACATATAATAATTAGTGTGAAATGTAGTCGCACTTTCACCGCCTTTCTTCGCCTTTCGGTACCAAAACTTCGCCCTCCTGAATCATGCTGTTCATTTTTGCCGATCTCGCCGTTATCAATTCACTAACAATCTTCCGATCGTGCCCATACAGCACTTTCTGTGGTTATGACGACTCATGTGGACCAATAAAGTGTGTTTAAAAAAAGAAATATTTTTCCGCGAAAATTTCGTTTGCCACCTGATCACGTTTAGTCGTTCCGCCGATGGTGAACGTAACTTTAATAAAGGGATTTCTCCATCTTCAGAAATCCGGTCCTCCCACTGGATAGTTAGCTGGTCCTATCGTCATTAAAAGACTCACTAGGTATTACGTCAGTACAACTATCACAATGGGATGAGCTGAATACCATCAGCTAACAGCTATCATGATCACTTCTGGATACGGATGACCCTTGGGCGGTATGGTTAATTTTACTACAGAGCCGTGTAGTAAATATACGTAGACCGTTATCAACATTATTGATATGAAGGTTCCATCAACAGCTACCGATAGAATGAAGACCTTTATAAAGAAAATGCCAATTTTGACCTCAAAAAATGACTTCTACTAGTAATGAGATTTTAAGAAATATAATAAATAAAAAGCCAGCTACACAGCCAAGTTTCAAGTTAAACCAAGTTCTACATTCAAAGATATTGTGCTTGGACGATTTTTGGCCTTTTTTTTCACTCTCTGGTGACAACCCTTACCAAAAACGAGCGGGATCACCTCCCTTCCTGATATGGCCGATGCACATGCCACCTAGTATGACACGATTCCTTGAAGTTACACCCATCTTGAGATAGAGTGTGTTTACAAGCAATTTTATTGGCGTTCACCTATTTGACATCTCGTGACCCCCAAAATTGGACCTTCGAGCTTATCACAAAAACCAATAGGGATCATCTACTCTAATATAGGGTATACCACATGCAAGTATGAGGTTTCCCAAGATTACATTTCTTGAGATAGCGAGGAATGTTTGGAAAAAGAATTTGAAAATAGTCTGGGATTTTGAGAAGGGCGTGGTGAATTATGCTCCCTTCCATCCGAAACCCCAAAATTCACTATCTTTTTTTTTTTTTAACAA
>JAIZAY010002064.1:0-11688 GCA_029531755.1 Holothuria leucospilota | reverse complement strand
AACTGATAAGGTGTACTGTGTACAACACTACAAGATCCTCTGATGAAGAGTAAGTGCAGGAGGTTATCATAGCAGTTTTAAATTTTGTTAGCGATGGTGTTTTTAAAACTAGATTTGAAAATTTGGGAGCCTAACTGTCCGATATCCACGTGATTGCGTTATCCCCCGTTCTGACCTCATTGGTCCGCCCATGTCTGTTTGGTCCCTCTGTTCTCTCCTTGGTTCCCCCGTCTCCCTTGGTCTTCCCCGTCCTCGATTTGGTTCACCGCCCGTTCTCATTGGTTACCCTCCTGTCCTCATTGGGTTCCCCTCGTCTCATTGTGTGCCACCCCGTCTCATTGGTCCCCTGTGCCATTGGTCCCACCGTCTCATTGGTCCCCCGTCTTCATTGGTTCCCCGTCTCATTGGTCCCCTGTATCATAGTGATGTGTTCTTCTAAATGATATGTCCAGTTTGATTTGTATAACGCACATAATTATATGCCAAGCACTGAGGGCTGAAGATCTCCGACTGAGATCCTTGAAAATTTCCAAACATGTATTGTCTGCTTTAGTCAAATGTTTGAAAAAAACATGAGGCCCAGTTTGGAGAAAATTTGTGAATTTGTAGGAAAGAAAAATTAACTTTTACGTAAACAGGAAAATTTTGAAAACTTTGGGTTTAATATTGAAGAATCTGCTTTCAACGGCTAAAATTTACTTAGAATGTTAGGGCGACTGAAGATCGTTTGAGATTACATATATATTATACGTATAGTACAGATGCTATCCGGCAAAGAATTGGAAAATGGTTCCCAGAAATATTTCGAGAGAAGGAGGTATTGTATTGTATTGTTTTGCATCGCATGGTAAGGTGTTAAGTGGAATTTTATTGGCCAGACACTATAAAGAAATGTGTGTTGTCTTTGTAACTTGTAAAAAAAAAAATGAAAAGCTGTATAATATTGCGTATTTATTAAAGAGTCTACATTTCCTATTAGCAGTTTGTTGAGGCAGGGAGGGTGTGTCATTAATTAGGGACACCCTGGTTTGTCAAGCTTACATATTTTATCGTACTATTTTCATAAGGCTTTTCAAAAGAATTTGGAAAATAAATTTTTGATTTTCTGTTTACCAAACGTCGAAAGTCGGGAGCTTGTTATGTAATGAGGGAAAATTGTACCAGGTAAATGTTTGCGAATTTACATGGGGCGAAACATTGAAAAATAATGATATTTGATGAAGAAACGTGCCTTTTCGTGTGATGCAAACTCCAGAGGATCGTGGGCTTATAACCCGCGGGCGCATAAGCTAAACACGTCGGAGGATCCATCTTTTATCGTTGTGAATTTAAGGCCCTGAAGACATTGACTTGTTAAACTGAAGGGGCAGCCATCGCCGGCGAGGGGTTATGGCCTCCCTACCCTCCAACCCCGTAGACGCCATATCCTTACTGTTCGACTGCGTATAAGTAATTAACTGGCGCATGTATAGTCAATGCATTAGGAATCTACTGCACGTAGAGCGGCTCACGTTCGCTTACACATCAACAACAACGATTTGAATAGTCAAGTATGTTAATACAGCAGCTTCTAGGTCACAGGTCAAAATGGCTAGCCCGCGCCAAAGCTACGCCCAGGAGAGCACTGAGATAAACAGTCAAGGAAAGTGCCCACTGGTATAACTACCGTCATTGGCATCAAAAGAGTTAAAAGAAAGACAACCCGACGTGTTTATTCTTTGCAAGATAGGAGAAATGGAATCCAAACACACACCGTTTGAAATTGAGGTAAGAATGATGTGTAAGATAAGTGAACAAACCTAACCGATGTTTGTGCCTTAGGCAGGGATTGTTTATTCATGGGTTCTTTCACAGTGTGTGAGTGTATGGCTGGAATGTGGGCTGATACCACTGTGTGTGTTGTTGGGTGAACCGTGAGGAAAACGCACAATTTGTAACTGGATCGCCGCAACCGCTTATCACACAGTAAAACAACAGGGCCTGCCAGTGCCACTGGGTTAAATCAGTAACGTTTTATGGGTATATACACATTCCACCATGCCAACATATTAACCAGATGATAGGATAATAGCAGAGTTGATGTACCGGTACCCAATTATATGTAGCCAAAAGTAATTCTGCCGTAATATTCCTGAAGTAATTCCAACTCCCACATACAGGGCTTATCAATTCTTCAAGACGAGTAGAGTAGGGCGGCTATAGGCTACTCTGTACATGTGGGAAGTCAATGGTAATCGCTGATGGGCATATGGCAATACAATTGTGAACTAGGCCTAGTTAATGGTTATCAGTATAATGCAAAAGTAATCTGCTAAATTTTATATGTTGATGAGTTAAATGATTCATGTCTAAAGGTCCATTCAAATGTAGTAGGTTTTGTGTTTGACTTTTGTGCTAGGCCTAGACATGCTTTAATATTATCACAGGTTATGAATCTCAAAAAGTCTCTTCCCCCCCTTGTTTCAGGTTCTGGAGGGAGATTGCTGACACAGTCCCAGGATTCACTACAAGCGCAATACTCATCAAAGTGGGACCGGCTGGGTTGTCAACTAATGAACTGATAATTTCTCAGCCGGCAAAGGGTCCGCAAGCACCTCATTATTTCTGCCATACATGTTAGGCTAGAGCTGTTATTAGGAATTCTTTGTGGTGAGGCATATAAAAGGACAGATTTTAATTTCCTCAAAGACGGATGCCCAGATGTTTAAGTTTTTCATTTGACTGTGAATGAAGATTTATTTCCATCTTTACCCTTTATCAAGGCCCCCCCAAGAGTATGTTGAAACGTTCGGGGGACTTTTCAAAAACTACCTAGTTCCGTTGGCATAATGTCAAGATTTCTCGGTCCCTCTAAAGGATGGAACTATAGAATACATAATCACAGGAGGGAGTTCACTCAGGCTCTTCGAGCCTCCCCCAAGGACCAGTTTTTTGGCATGCTTAACAAGGGAAAAGGTCTTTGTAAAGACTTTGTTATGTTAGAAAACTGGCAGACTGGTGGAAACAGAGTAACACCCAGAGGTACACAGCTGGCCTGCAGTTTTTCTGTGCGCAATGATGGAAACAGCCTGAATTTCAAAGATTTTTGTATTAATTACAAATCATGATACTTTTCCATGCACTTAATTTTATTTTCCATAGTTGCCGTATGTGAAGCCCTTCATTTATGTTAGTCTGTATCAATGTGTCTTCACAGCATGTTGTGCATTAATTAAGAAAAATAGTATCGATCGCCTGGTAGGAAGGGTATGTATGCTTACAGTTAGAATAACTATCAAAATTCTGTAACTTAGTAGCAGAAACTTAAATCCATTGTGATGTTTAAAATGGCCTTCTACAACTATTCCAATTCCCACTAAAACTCCTGTGTATGACATTGTTAAAGGCAATTTATCTAAAAACGACTAAAGGACCTCATTCAGCAGGTATTTGATGGCATCTGTTTAAAATGTATCTCCAGACTACTTACTTATACTCATCGTATTGAGGCCACAGATTAAGTCCTACTTGCAAACATTTATTGCCATAGGATGAAGAAAGGTTTTGAAGGGTGGGTAAGTCCAGGCAATTGGTTTATGAAGTGGATGGTAGAGAAAATCGTATGGAACTTTAAAGTTACATCCTCAGAGTTGATGCATGGGTTGCAAAATTCAAGTTATCACCTAGCTATCAAAAGCCACAAATTTGAGGTGCCTAAAAGTGAACATGTTAAGGCCCTAAACTGAAAAAAGTGAAAAAAAAGGAGAAAAAAGAAATACATTAAGTTGCAATGCAGCAACTGACCCGAATATTGTTTAAGAGGGCCCTTGTGGATTTCAAGGCATAAGTTGCATGTAAGAAATTTCAATCTTATATTCAAAGAGTCCAGAGGAATAAATTGGTTAAAAATATGAGTGTAATATCTTTTAATACCCTCAAATTTCTGAAAGGAATATGGATTTCAGCCACAATTTATACTGTGTTTGGTGTCAACACAGGCACTTCCTGAGAAATGTAATAAGAAGAAACTTCGTACTCCTTCTGGTTGTTTCAAACCATACAAATTGCTAGATGCAAGTCCCACACTGGGTATAAGTATTGAAAGTGCCGTCAAAGTTAAAGGACAAATTCATATATTTTCAGATAAAGCTTATTTACTGCCCTTTCAAAGCTATGTACACTACCATCTCCTGTACACTGTGTCAAGACAACAAAATGAAACAGGAACTTGATGAGCAAACTATTGCAGAATTTTGAACTTAGAGGGAGTAAGCCAGGTGTGCATGAGAAGAATTTCCAGCAAACTTCTTGAAACAAAGTTTAGATAACCTCATTAGCCATAGCTAATAGAAGATACCATGCATGTTTTAAGTTAGGAGGTGCAGGTACTAAAGTTGGGGAAGCAGTGTGACACTTTGTTAATATAACTTGTGCCATACTTAATGAAGTTTGAGGGCAGGTGTTAGCATTTCACACCAATCGACAGGATAGAGCCTTATTATCCGATCGCAATTTTTAATTTTAAGGACAAGGAGGACTACAACTCAATTAAATAGAACACCTTATAAGATGTAATTGGACACTTGTCCATGTTTATCAACACTGCTTGAAAGGAATGGAGTATAGGTAACTACCATATAAAGTATTTCCTTAACTGGTGATTATAAATTCCTTCTAACAGTTTCTTGGCAATGCAGAAGTGCCCCCAATTCTTTCCTTTGCATGGTATTAATACTGTAAACTTCCACGAAGTTCCTTTTGTAATGGTGATGCAGTTGTTTGTGAACAGACCCACAAAATTGATGACTTTTGGTGTAGGTGATAGTATGTCATGGCTAGGTCAAAGAAAGCTGTTGTATGGCTGTGCCCCCCCCACTGTGAAACCAATATTTTAAGGGAAAGGAAATTAGTTTGGATGTACAATAAGCTTTGATATATTTGCACTATGTTTCTAAGGAATAAAAGCTGGTGTACTGGTGTTCGGCACGTTTTTGTTAGAGACCTAAAAGATTCTTGATGCGTGAACTTAGATAAGCGCAAGTCATTCTCAGCGATATGCCGATAAGGGACTCCAAGTGATTACACATGTGAATGCTTATGAGAAGTTCATAGCAAAACATTGGTATAAAAGGCTTCAGTTTCTTGTGTTATGTTGTGAAAAGACAGTAAGGTATTAAAATGTAGGGAGTTTACAAGGTCCCGCGAAATGGAAATAGTTTATAGCCAATATTATTCCACAGTTATTAAATCACCTGCTAGGAAAACTTCCACCCAAAGAAACTGAACTTAAAAATGAAAGTTGTGGGAACAATATTACTCGCGGGTAGCTTATTTGAGCTTTGAAGGAAATTACAAAAGCAATGACTCTCGAAAGGGGGGAAAATGGATATCTTAAATCTGAAGGAAACAACCAAAAATTGGTTAAATTTATTCCTTACAGCATACCACAGTAAGTATGTAACTCCTTACATGCACCTGTTTGTGGCTCATTCACATGAGATTGTCAAGAGACATGGTTCATTAAATGCCTTTAGCTGTCAAGGTTTGGAAAAGTTAAATCACGTCATGACAGTAGATTATTTCAGGAGTACAAACCATCACCTTGGTGTAAAATCACTTGTACAACTCATGAGGAGATACAACAGAATATTATGGTTCCAGCATAACCCAGGAGCTTGCCATTTTTAGACACAAGTAGAAAAGGAAATTATTAAGGGGAAATATGGAGTGTGTGGGATTGAAGGCATTTTTGTGGTCACTTGGTGTACTGTTGTGATGGATCAGGAACTTTTTATTTTGCACATTATGAAATGTTTTGACTGCCAGACCTACAGTAGTTCTCCCTTCTCAGGGGTAACTTAAGGGGTTGATTATGCATTGTTTATTGTACACTTAAACTTTTATTTCCAAAATACAATATCAGTATTGTTTATGATGCTGTAAGAGTTGTAACAGCATTTCTTTGTACTGGAAAGTAGAATAATTTTAGGTATCTTCTATGAATATTACTCATGTATAGTACTTCAGTATTCACCATTTTACATGTACACTTAAACAGTTTAACCTTTAAATTTTATTGTAAGAATTATTTTCAACCTGTAAATGTGACAAAGCTTGCCTCATATTTATACAACTTTGGAGTAGTACTCGCATTGTAAAAGTATGTAGAATGCTAACTGCATTAACTCCATTTTTGCAACTACAGGTATCAAGAGTGCTTAGACGATTAAATTTATTTCATTTCTACATTTAAATCATTTATGAAATGTTTTGACTGCCAGACCTACAGTAGTTCTCCCTTCTCAGGGGTAACTTAAGGGGTTGATTATGCATTGTTTATGGTACACTTAAACTTTTATTTCCAAAATACAGTATCAGTATTGTTTATGATGCTATAAGAGTTGTAACAGCATTTCTTTGTACTGGAAGGTAGAACAATTTCAGGTATCTTCTATGAACATTACTCATGTATAGTACTGCAGCATTCACCGTTTTTATCATGCTTACACTCTTATCCTTTATATTTTATTGTAGGGATTATTTCCCAACCTGTAAATGTGAAAAAAACTTGCCTCATACAGTATTTATACCCACTTTGGAGTCAGTACTCGGCATTGTAAAGAGATGTAGAACATTTACTGCAATTAACTCTATTTTTGCAAACTACAAGGTATCAAGAGTGCTTAGACACATTAAATTTGTTTGAATTTCTACATTTAACTCATTAACTCTATTTTTGCGATTACAGTATCAAGAGTTGCTTGAGACTGATGTTTCCCTATTTGGCCTCATTTTGTTTTGTTTCAGACTTGGATTAACTGTTCAATCTGTTTTCAAAGACTTTGTTCTTGTGTGGTCTTTTCGTCATTGTGATGTATTCCTAGTGTATCTGTGCCTCTCTTGGCACTAGTCTGCTAACATAGAATTTACTTTTAATAAACATTTTGATTGGCTAGTTCCTATTTCTCAGGGGTAGTTTTCAGCCAGTTGATCATGCATGAGCCTTTGCTAAGGTCACCACATTATTGTTTCAACATTTTGTCTTGATGTACAGTTTTGTGAGCAACTCTTCTTTCATTGTAAGATAATTTCTAATGAATGTTTACAATGCTGTAAACTTGAGTTTTCTAAGTCCTAAAAAACGTTCCAGGGGATGTTATTCAATATAAGTATGTAGCCAGTACTATTTGATAGGCTTTCCACCTTGGGAATTACCATGTTTTACACAATATTCATATCCTGTAAGTATGACAAAGTTCACGTCATCATTTTGCAAGTATTTATGGAGATTTTTATCAAGACTGAATTAATAAAATATGTAGTTACAAAAAAAAAAAAAAATCTTTCTTCTTTGCTGTGACTGATAGTATGAAATTTGCATCTGCTGTTCATGGGATGTTGTCACCATAATTTATTTGTAACACATATATGCCCTTAAACCACCACTGAAACATGGAGATAAGTTTTACTGTTGTGCTGCCCATGGCCCATAGCATACTGTAGTACATAGTAGAAAATCCCTGGGTAGGTCTACCAGGTCCCTTCGCATGATTGCATCTGGTATGAGCATTAGGGGAAGTGCATAAAAGTCCACTTAAAAGTTGCTGGGAATCTGGTAACAGGTTTGCACATTCCGGAAATGATTTAACACCTGTCACCAATCACTGTAATAGTACTTGCCGGAATGTTTTCCCTGGGGCCATACCCATGAGCGATGGGACCTAAGGGTTGAACATCCCAAAGCATTACAGAAAATCAGTGCCACATGCTGGCAGATTATCCAAAAGTTAAGCAGTTTGCCAGGTTCATCAAAGTGTTTTCACTCACCAGGGTAGTCCAATCCCCCCGTCCCCCATCCCCAAAAAATAAAATAGCTGTACGCTTATGTCTGTGGTGGTGCAACCATGGTACAAAAGTGTTAGGAGGAATAAGGTATCGCTGTTGGGATAAACTGCCACAGAAATTGTGTCTCGCAGTATGTATACCTGACTATGATAACCTGTTTAAAACGGAGGGGTGGGGAATGGTGAGGCGGGCATTACACAACGCTTTAAATTTTCAGTTGCATGAGCTTTCAGCTTTGACATATCCAAAGTTACCTTATAATAATGCCATACACTGGAATTGATTGGTCCAACCCCACACCATCCGGCAAAACTGCCACTACCTGAAAAAATTTTTTGCATGTTGTAACATGTCGCTTACTTTTCCATGGGTACTTTCCTTATACCCCCCCTATCCCTACACAAGAATTCTCAAAAATGATATGGTCTGCTGACATACTTCGAACGGATGTGAAATATGTAAACACTCTTAGAGGTAGCAACATTTTGAATGCATTTATCCGTTTGGCATCCTTCCTCATAACGATGCTAAGCTTACACATTCTACATTCCCAACCTTACAACTTGAAAACTGCATGTAATTTAGCAGCTTTTTTCTCTTCAACATCCATAAAATACAACTTTCCGTACCAGCCTCGTGTACAGTATGAGCAATGAAAACTGCACCGTACAGTGTACACACATGGTATGCACGTTGATTTCAAGAACAAAAATCATTACCTTAAAATGGTACAGTCCAACAGGACATGAATTATTCATGTTTAGGACGGCTTGCTTTTGAATAATCATTAAAATTGGAAAAAAGCCCCGGTCCCTATGCAAAATACTTCCTTTTCCTAAACTAGTTTGTTGATATTAGTGTTATGAATATTCAACTATCTATCTGTCACAATTCCTCTCGTGATTTGCGCCTTAAACTGCTGGAATGGTCTATTGTTACAATGGCCTGGAAATCGACCATAGGAAATGTACAGGGCAGGAGAGCGATACATTCTTTCAATTGGTCCCTATGAAAAACTGGATCTTATCTCAAAATAAAAGGTAGTGTTGTCTTCAGAAAGTCTTACAGAATGTTGGCGTGCGAATTCCTTGTTGATTTGTCAAGGCGAGCCAGAGTAATTTTGAATTTTACCGAGCATGTGCTAGCCTCCCTATGGCAGTTAGTGTATTGCTCTCTGAAGGTAGTCTCGTTAGTGTTGTGTTATGTATACGTGCATGAGCCGTTCGGTTTGTAATGGGAAACATAATCAACAAGTTCGCACCATCCCGAAAGGCTTGTTTCAACTGTTCTATTAATCTGTTTCAACTTCATTTTCACTATCATGAAAAGATCACATTCATAAAGCTTAAATTTTCCAATTATCCTTCCCTCCCCCTTCCACTCCGCCCATAACTTAATTTCCTATACCTCTGTCCTCTCGCTGTTTTATTTTTTATTTTGTGCTCTTCTTGGATTTTTCATCATCGCCCGCCCATCCCATCCCCAAACTCAGGATGGGGGACCAATAGGACAGGGGACCAATGAGACAGGGGACCAATGAGACAGGGAACCAATGAGACGAAATGATAGCGTGGGGGACTAATGAGACGGGGAACTAATGAGACGGGGGACCAATGAGACGAAATGACAACGTGGGGGACTAATGAGAGGGAATAATGAAAAGGGGGACTAATGACACGGGGGACCAGTGATACGTATTAAGCTAATTGGGGGACCAATGAGACGGGGGACTATAGAGCGGACCCTGAAAATTTGATGTTGGGTAATTATTGTACCCTACTGGCCTGTGTAAGTGTGTATATTGCATTCATCAGATCCACAAGGGGACTGAGTCTCCTAAGCAATACCTCTTTTGAATGGTACTATATCTTCTTGATACTCAATTCCATCTGTATGATCTAAACATACTAAATGGCATTTCAAATTCAAGACAGAGAGTGCAATAATTTGTTTCATTGCCATTTTGCAATTTAAAAGAATACATTTTGGCTTCTCTTAGGTTTCAGTGTACCCAGTTCAAAATCAAATGCCATACAATTTGGCTTCATCACTACAGTTCTGAGTGTGGGTTTGAAAATACTACGCGATGGCTTGAGACCAAATCATGGGACTATTAAAACACCTGAGGAGTCTTTGAAGTGCTAGGATTGGTTAAAAATAAGTGACTTCTTATCTGCATAGAGGGGCAGAAATGCCAACTATCATTCACTTATCATATTGTGTTAAGGTGCTAACTTGAAACTGTCACGTAAGTCACACCACCCTTTGTGACTTACGTGACGTCACGTAATTCACACTTTTCAAACTTTAATAGAAAAGAAGTTTCGGAATCAAATGTTTCCAAATGATGATAAGTTACTTTAACCCCCCACCCTACCTTTGCATATGTATTTCATCATTGTCTCTGGCACTGCCTATTTGTTGTAAAAAAAACTTTTGCATGTTTTTTGTCACGTAAGTCACGGTGACAATGACCAGATTTAAACATTGTGTTTGATCCACGTAGCTGATAAATTATGATTGCACTGCTCAAGAAATGAATAATGGGATAGCTTTTCAGAGCTGCAATCAAGAAAGACATGTTCTATTTAGTAATTTTGCTTCAGTTTTCTTCAAATTACCTTTCACCTATAATTCAGTATTTTAAGTGTTCCATATCTAAGACATTCTTTGGTGTTGGCACTTTCCAAAGGAATGACTGAATCCATGCAAGTTTTACTAAAAGTGAAAGTTGCACCTGTCTACTAATCTTTAGAGTTGAAATTAGACACCTAGTACTGAGTTCTAATTTTACCCTATCAGGACCACTTTTCATGGAATGGCCCATATCATGCATGAACAGGGCTGTTAACTGTCATGCATTCAGCGTGAGAGTCACGCATTTCGGTGCAATCTCACACTTTTGCGATGAAGCATCAGTTTCTCACGCAATGTCTTAGGCTTGTGTGTAGTGTGTTAAAATTCCAAACCCAAATGTGTGTGGTCTACTATCAGTTAGTTAATATGATTTCTTTCTTAATGAACAAGTGACAATTCGACCAGCCTATACACCAGGTTATATTATACCGCAATCACCACGTTTCATTCCTTGGAGATAATTGTAGAAAAACAATCTGATAAAACTCTCATCCACTTTATTAAATCAATTCATGCAATACAATTTACCGGCCCTCACAATGCTTTCATGAATGGGGTCCATCAGGGCCTTGTTGCAGAGTTCAAAGAGAGTATCACATACCCTTGTTTATGGGTCACTTTAAACATATTACATTGTTGAGCTGTTATGTTCATCAATAATTGGATATAGTTCATTGCTAATAAATAACATAACCACATTCCCAGGAACAAATTATTCCCTCATTTATAATTATTTTTGTTGGGTTTCGTTCTACCTCCTTTATCAGAATGTATTTTTATTCGATTTTAGGCTGTCAACAGTACGTACTGGTACACCTCAAAATTATCAATTTTTCATAGGCCTATTTATAATCTGAACAAAATGTCTCCTTAAAATTCCAGGAACTTGAAACATCTGAAAACTGGGAATTCCGGGCATGCAGTAACAAGGCACGGGAAGCATCATTTCCTGCAGTGTAGGGGTATTTTTGGCAAAAAGTGGGCTGGCAGGATGCTCCGTGTACCAGTGGTCACGCTCCATGTCAGTAGTAGTCTCCCAGCTTATTTCACTCATCACTAGTCTCCTAGGAATTTCATTCTCACCAGTCTCTAAAAGTTGACAGTCCTGCATGCATACCATTATTAGGCCATATAAAGATTAAAGTAAATGTTAAGTATACTTTTATACTATGTTATGAGGGTCTTGAACTATTGATATAACATTACAATGTACAGTTCCTGTTCTTT